>JASDQU010309660.1:61244-102922 GCA_032191745.1 Picea mariana
TGTTTACGGTTGCATCTCTGATACATTTCTGTTATATTATTGAATATCTGCAATATCTCTATGCATTTCTTTATTATATCTCCGCTCTCATTTCGTGCCGAAAATAATCCGGATCATAAAGGTACCTTCAGAGAAAGCAAGAAAACAGTTAAATACTCAGTTATGATAGCTCAGTTGAATCTTGTGATTAACTCATAACTTTCCTTTTTGAAGAGGCTACCAAACTTTAAGTATGAAAGTATGCCTTGATAGAAGAGTACAAGTCAATAGTGAAGAAATATGTATGGGAAGTGGTCCCTAGACCTCAAGGCAAATCGATAGTAACCTCTAAATGGATTTACAAAATAAATCATGCAGCAGATGGCAGTGTTGGCTAGATTAATGGCTCATGATTTATCTCAGGAAGAGGAGAATGATTAAGATAATATCTTTGCTCCAATTTCCAATTGAGAAAGAATTTTATATCGGACAACCTGAGGGTTTTGTGATCCATGGGAAGAATCCCATGTCTGCAAACTTAAGAAATCCTTGTATGGATTAAAACAAGCTCGGAGAGCTTGGTATGGAAGAAATTTCAGTTTTCTTCAGAGTCTTGGGTCCTCCAAGAGTATAGTAGATCCTAATATTTCTATAAATATTGTGAAGAATCATCTTGTCATCTTGGACGATTTGTTCCTTACAGAGAGGAACATCTGATAGCTCATACTAAGATGGATTTATCAATAGAAATTGAAATGTAGGACTTGGGTCTCATGCATTTATTTCTTGTCTTAGAGGTGTGGCAGAAACCGGGTGAGATCCTCCTCTCACAAAGAAAGTATGCAATTGATGTGCTTTGCAGTTTTGGCATGTTGAACTGTAATTCCATGACCTCCCCTATGATTACTAACTTGATGAAGTTAAATGATCAAGTTACAGGTTCAGATCCAAAAGACCCCATTGTATACCGTCAAATCATTGGGTCCTTGATGTATCTAGTACATACCAAACCTGGCATTTGTTACGCAGTGAATGCTCTCAGCCAATTCATATGTGAACTAAAACATATTCATATGGTTGTTGTTAAGCATATTCTCATATATGTCTATGGGACTATAGCCTATGGACTGAGGTACACCTACAGCAGAGGTGTAATGCTTCATAGCTATACAGATTCAGATTGGATGGGCAGTACATTGGACCAGAAGAGTACTTATGAATATTGTTTCAATTTAGGTTCAACCTTGATCTCCTAGTCCAGCAGGAAACAAGGCTCCATAGCCCAGGTCACTGCAGAGGAAGAATACATTGCTGCAAGTATTGCTAGTAGAGGAGGAGTGTGGCTCAGAAATCCACTCTCAGATTTATTCAGTGTTGAGCTGGGACCCACAGTATTTCACTGTGATAACCATAACGGTATAATCTCTCTATGAATCTGGTGTTTCATGATAGATCGAAACACATTGATATGAGATATCACTATGCTCAGGACATGGTGCAGAAGAACATTCTCAATATTCAGTATGTTTCGACGTCAGAACAAACATAGATATTTTTACCAAACCATTGTCATTGACAAAGTTTGTGTACTTTTGAGACAAGCTTGGTGTTGCTGAGAATGCATCTCTTTCTAAGAGGGAGTGTTGAAATTAGTGCAGCTACAAGATCCATTTTTCGGGAGGATGGCATAAGACCCTAGCTGAGATCTAGGGCCCCCAGTGCACTCCTGGGGTTTCTTGGTTTGGGACCAAGAAGTTAGAGCCATGGAAAAATACCCTAGTGAGGGCCCCCAGTACATTTTTGGGGTTCTTGGTCAAGGACCAAGCATTAAGTCCCTAGATGTGTTCTAGGGCCCCTAGATGTGTTCGAGGGAATCCTTGCTCGGTACTTGGATTGATACTTGGATGTGTTCCTTGGTGATTGATGATATCAGTCCCTAGATGTGTTCTAGGGCCCCTGGATGTGTTCCAGGGAATCCTTCCTCGATGCTTGGATTGATCCTTGGATGTGTTCCTTGGTGGTTGATGATATAAGTCCCTAGATGTGTTATAGGTCCCCTGGATGTGTTCCAGGGAATCCTTGCTTAATGCTTGGGTTGATCCTTGGTCTCGTACCTTGGTGGATAAGACCCTACATGTGTTCTAGGGCCCCCAGATGTGCTCTAGGGTAACCTAGTCTGGGACCAAGTGGTTCTTGGTTGAGTACCAATATGTGATGATGTGTGATCTTCTTCTTCTCTCCCGGGATGGTCCATGAGACCTAGGAGCAACTATGAATATGGACATGACGACATCATTGATGTTTCCACTTATGTAGGAATGATAAAAGTTTATAAGTTATCATGAGACTTATGTGGACAGTTTTCCTTTGAAGAAGACCCCTTTGACTTTGTCATGTAGCCTCCTCTTTCTTGAGCCTGGTTTCCCTTCTTGATTGATGTGGTATTGGTCTTCTTTAGTCACTTTGACTTAGTTGACTTTTAATTAATATTTTTATTAATTAAAAAAATATTAGTTGATTTTTAATTATCTTTTATTAATTAATTTTATTTTATTTTTATTAGGGTTTGACTTAATCCTAAAGATAGGGTTAAATTAGAAAACCCTAACCTACCTTCCTACTATAAAAGGAACCTCACCCCTCACTTTCACATTACATTCTTTCTCTCACTCTTCTCTTGATCAGATCTTATTGCGGCTACTCTTGTTCAGTTCTGAAATTTTGGTGCAGCCTACTTGAAGAGT
Source organism: Picea mariana (assembly GCA_032191745.1). Classification (NCBI taxonomy): domain Eukaryota; kingdom Viridiplantae; phylum Streptophyta; class Pinopsida; order Pinales; family Pinaceae; genus Picea; species Picea mariana. The sequence goes on from JASDQU010309660.1 coordinate 63,968, forward strand.
GTTTCTATTCTTTGTTTGAGGGTTCGACCTCCTTATGCTTTCTCTCTCTTGTTGTTTGAATTCCTCTTGTGCTGGAGTAGGGTGTGGCTATCCTATGTATGGTGTCCTCTTTTTTTATGAAGTGGTGCGGCCCTCTCCTCTTGTTGCTACAGGTGTCACGGCCCCTCTTCCACCACTCATTCTTCCTCACTCTTGGTCTGATTTTTTTGTGGCTATCTTGTTCAGTCTATTTTGGGGTTATGAACTCCTTGGAGTTTTTCTTTTAGCTGACTGGGAGCTTCATGGTTCCCCTTTGTTGGGTGTTGGGGTCGCAGTATTTCCCTCTTTTTATGTATGAGTGGAGCGGACCCTCCTCTAGTTGTATATGTGTCGCAACCTCCTCCACATATCCTTCTAGATTGTTGCTAGCCTATCTTAGGATGCCTTTGACCCTCCTAGCCTATTTTTGCTAGCCTATCCTAGGTTGCCTTTGCCCCTCCTAGCCTATTACTATCCCTGTGTATTTGGTTGTTGTTGATATGGTTCCAGTGTGGCTATTGTCACTTATTATTTACAGCCTCTAGGGCCTATTAAGACACCCCTAAAGATGTTACTCAGAGCTGTCCATTTTGATGTGACAGTTCCCTAGTTTTTGACAGTGTTTGCTTGGGATGTTTAAGGTCTCTTTCACGCCCCTTGTTTGTCATTGGGGTTTTTCCTTTTTCAGCCATGTACTTGATGTTGATTGGTTTTCTACTTTAAGATCTTGGCAAGACTATCCATTTATATCATGATGAGATCAAACCCTTGAGGGTTTGATCCATGACCTTCATAACTTTTCTGAGCGTAAAGAAAGAGGACAACTACACCTCGGGTACTTCTATAAATTGTTTTTGCTAAGTTAAGTTCAGATTTTGTTTTAATAATGTTTACTAGCTCAAGATAATATTCAGAAATGTTTTCTTTTGTTCATGATCAATCCTGGTTTAAGATTAGTTCTCCTTAGCATGTTCAGATTTATTTTTTTTGTATTTAATCTACTTCTGAATTTTTTGTTTAAGTGTTGATCTTTATCTACAATAGTGATCAATTTTGAAAGGATATGACTGTTTTTTTTCCCTAAAATTCTAACATGGTTTCAGAGCTTAGGGCATGAAAAGATCCCAATTATGGCAGACTTTTGAGCCTATGTAGATCCACATCTATGGGTTTGTTTATTAAGATCAGCCAATAAGTTGTATGATAGATGTAAATGGTGACTAGCATTGTCTATGCTAGATATCTTGATCCATTTCACCAAATAATGGAAACATAACTTGAGATAAGTATTTTCGTAACTTGATTGACGTTTGACATATCTCATATCGTTCTGTCACTAAAACACCTTAAACTCTTTAAGGTATCATTTCAATGCATTTAAAGGTCAAGATTATTGGAATTTCTCAATAACTTGTTGGTCAATGGAATTTCTGAGTAAGAACAATTTGTGTGTAGATTTTAGAATCTTGTCTTACTAAACTTTGAGAAACTTCCTGCGAAAAGGAAGCCAGCTTGGTGCCACTTTAAAGGAAACAGAAATACATTGCAGCACCTAAAGGTACCTTCAGAGAAAGAAAGAAACCAGTTAAATACTCGGGTCTGATAGCTCAGTTGAATCTTGTGATTAACTCAGAACTTTCCTTTTTGAAGAGGCTGCCAAACTTTAAGTATGAAAGGATTCCTTGATAGAAGAGTACGAGTCAATATTGAAGAATAATGTATGGGAAGTGGTCCCTAGACCTCAAGGAAAATCGATAGTAACCTCTAAATGGATTTACAAAATAAAGCATGCAGCAGATGGCAGTGTTGGCTATATTTATGGCTCATGATTTATCTCAGGAAGAGGAGAATGATTAAGATAATATATTTGCTCCAATTTGCAGTTGAGCAAGAAGTTTATATCGGACAACCTAAGGGTTTTGTGATCCATGGGAAGAATCCCATGTCTGCAAATTCAAGAAATCCTTGTATGGATTAAAACAAGCTCTGAGAGCTTGGTATGGAAGAATTGACATTTTTCTTTAGAGTCTTGGGTTCTCCAAGAGTACAGAAGATCCTAATCTTTGTATAAATATTGTGAAGAGTCATCTTGTCATCTTGGATGATTTGTTCCTTACACAGAGGAACATCGGATAGCTCGAACTAAGAGGGAGTTATCAGCAGAATTTTAAATGTAGGACTTGGGTCTCATGCATTACTTTATTGTCTTAGAGGTGTGGCAGAAAACCAGGTGAGATCCTCCTCTCACAAAGCAAGTATGCAGTTGATGTGCTTCGCAGTTTTGGCATCACAGTTTTGGCATGTTGAACTGTAATTCCATGACCTCGCCTATGATTACTAACCTGATGAAGTTAAATGATCAAGCTGCAGGTTCAGATCCAGAAGACCCCATTGTATGGTGTTATATCATTSGGTCCTTGATGTATCTAGTACATACCAAACCTAGCATTTGTTACGCAGTGAATGCTCTCAGCCAATTCATGTGTGAATCGAAACATATTGATATGGTTGTTGTTAAGCATATTCTCATATATATCCATGGGAATATAGCTCATGGACTCAGGTACACTTCYAGTAGAGGTGTAATGCTTCATAGCTATACAGATTCAGATTGGATGGGAAGTACATTGGACCGGAAGAGTACTTTTGGTTATTGTTTCAGTTTAGGTTCAACCTTGATATCCTAGTCCAGAAGGAAACAGGGCTCCATAGCCCAGATCACTGCAGAGGAAGAATACATTGTTGCAAGTGTTTCTAGTAGAGAAGCAGTGTGGCTCAGAAAACCACTCTCGGATTTATTAAGAGATTAGCTAGAACCCACAGTATTGCACTGTGATAACCATAACAGTATAAATCTCTCCATGAATTTGTTGTTTCATGACAGATCGGAACACATGGAGATGAGATGTCACTATGTTCGAGACATGGTGCAGAAGAACATTCTCAATATTCAGTATGTTCCAATGGCGAAACAAACAACAGATATTTTGACCAAGCCTCTGTCATTGACAAAGTTTGTGTACTTTCTAGACAAGCTTGGTGTTGCTGAGAGTGCCTCTCTTGCTAAGAGGGAGTGTTGAAATTAGTGCAGCTGCAAGAGCCATTCTTCGGGAGGATGGTGTAAGAACCTAGCTGAGATCTAGGGCCCCCAGTCTACTCCTGGAGTTTCTTGGTTTGGGACCAAGCAGTTAGAGCCATGGAAAAAGACCCTAGTGAGGGCCTCCAATATATTGTTGGGGTTCTTGGTCCAGGACCAAGCAGTAAGTCCCTATATATGTTCTAGGGCCTCTTGATGTGTTCCAGGGAATCCTTGCTCAGTGCTTGGATTGATCCTTGGATGTGTTCCTTGGTGGTTGATGATATAATTCCCTAGATGTGTTCTAGGGCCGTTGGATGTGTTCCAGGGAATCCTTGCGCGGTGCTTGGATTGATCCTTGGATGTATTCCTTGGTGGTTGATTATATAAGTCCCTAGATGTGTTCTAGGGCCCCTGTATGTGTCCCAGGGAATCCTTGCTTAACGCTTGGGTTGATCCTTGGTCTCGTACCTTGGTGGATAAGACCCTAGATGTGTTCTAGGTGCCCCAGATGTGTTCTAGGGTAACCTGGTCTGGGACCAGGTGGTTCTTGGTTGAGTACCAAGATGTGATGATGTGTGATATTCTTCTTCTCTCTTGGCATGGTCCATGAGACCTAAGAGCGGCTACAAAGATGGACATGACCACATCATTGATGTTTCCACTAATGCAAGGATGATAAAAGTTTATAAGTTATCATGAGACTTATGTGGACAGTGTTACTTTGAATAAGACCCCTTTGACTTTGTCATGTAGCCTCCTCTTGCTTGAACCTCGTTCCCCTTATTGATTGATGTGGTTTTGGTCTTTTTTAGTCACTTTGACTTAATTGACTTTTAATTAATATTTTTATTAATTAAAAAAAATATTAATTAATTTTGAATTATCTTTTATTAATTAATTTTATTTTATTTTTATTAGGGTTTGACTTAATCCTAAAGATAGGGTTAAATTAGAAAACCCTAACCTACCATCCTACTATAAAAGAAACCTCACCCCTCACTTTCACATTACATTCTTTCTCTCACTCTTCTCTTGATCAGATCTTACTGCGGCTACTCTTGCTCAGTTCTGAAATTTTGGTGCAGCCTACTTGAAGAGTGTTTCTATTCTCTGTTTGAGGATCCGGCCTCCTTATGCTTTCTCTCTCTTGGTTTTTGGAGTCCTCTTATGCTGGAGTAGGGTGTGGCTATCCTATGTATGGTATCCTCTTGTGTTATGAAGTGGTGTGGCCCTCTCCTCTTACTACTACAGGTGTCACGACTCCTCTTCCACCACTCATCCTTCCTCACACTTGGTATGATTTTTTTGTGGCTATCTTGTTCAGTCTATTTTGGGGTTATGACCTCTTGGAGTTTTTCTATTAGCTAACTGGGAGCTTCATGGCTCCCATTTGTTGGGTGTTTGTGCTGCAGTATTTCCCTCTTACTGTGTATGAGTGGAGTGGACCCTCCTCTAGTTGTATATGTGTCACAGCCTCCTCCACGGGTCCTTCTAGATTGTTGCTAGCCCATCCTAGGTTGCCTTTGCCCCTCCTAGCCTATTGCTAGCCCTGTTTCTTTGTTTGTTTTTTATATGGTTCCAGTGTGTCTATTGTCACTTATTATTTACAGCCTCTAGGGATTTTTAAGACATCCCTAAGGATGCTACTCAGATCTGTCCATTTTTCTGTGACAGTTCCCTACTTTTTGACAGTGTTTGATTGGGTTCTTTGGGGTCTCTTTCACCCCCCTTGTTTGTCATTGGGGTTTTTCCTTTTTCAGCCATGTACTTGATGTTGATTGGTTTTCTACTCTAAGATATTCTTGGCAAGACTTTCCATTTATATCATGATGAGATCAAACCCTTGATGACCTTCATAACTTTTATGAGCATAAAGAAAGAGGGAAGCTACACCTCAGGTACTTCTATAAATTGTTTTTGCTAAGGTAAGTTCAGATTTTGTTTTACTAATGTTTACTATCTCAAGATAATATTCAGAAATGTTTTCTTGTGTTCATGATCAGTCTTAGTTTAATATTAGTTCTCCTTAGCATGTTCATATTTATGTTTTCTGTATTTAATCTACTTCTGAAGTTTTTGTTTAAGTGTTGATCTTTATCTACAGTAGTGATCAATTTTGAAAGTATATTATTGTTTTTGTTTTCTCTAAAATTATAAAAAAGGGACAATAGCATCAAGTAATACATTGAAGGTAGAAAATTTCATAAACAAGATAAGGAAAATACACTTACAGGTGACTCACAACAAAAACTAAAAAGGTCTTAGGAGAAATACAATACCAAGCATAATAAACATGAGACTAAAAAGACTTACCAAGTAGGAGATGGAATTTGGTTACACCTTAATAAGGAAATGTTATAGGGACCAAGGAAGAAAACCAAAGCCTAAGATATGGGCCTTTCAAAATTTTGAAGAAGGTAGGTAACAATGTTTATATACTCATTGTTCCACCTTATATGTGCAATTACTTAGTAGTAAATGTAGAGAAATTGAAACTCTACAAGCCACCCATGCTTGATAAGGATCTTCCATTGAATATTTGGCACTAGACGCAAAAGAAAAACTACCATAGGACTCCATAGTATGAATAGGATTGTGGAGGAGATTCTAAAAAAGAATAGAGATAGAAGCATTTTGTAGAGAATTGTAGAAGATGATAGTGTCTCATAGAGTTCAATTTTTTTGGAGTGTCCATAGCAGTGATATTGTGCATCAACGTTTCAAATCCGTAACAAGATTCATCACCATGGCAACAAATCTCATAGCTTCATAGAAATATTGAAAAGCTTTGTGATATGTTTTGTAATCTCTGTAATATAAGAAAATGGAAGGCACAATCATTCACTAAATGTTGGTTTTGCCATATAGGTTTATAAGGTAAAAATTTGTGTTCCATTGTGTGTGTATTGTTATTCACAGTCTATTTCATATGTCAAAATAGTTAAAGAATCCAAATGGTGTGTTTTTATTTCTACTAAATTGTTAAAAATAAAAAAAAATAGTCACATGGTGGAGCATAGGCTCACTATAGTCATTTTAATTTTAGATCCTTTTTTATGAGCCGGCCATTGTAATATCCAATACAGTTTACAAATCAATAAAGAACATGTAAGACAAAGAAAATACAAATATAGAAGGACACGAGATGCATGACAAATGAGAATATAGGGATAGGGGAGCAAGCAAGGTTAACTGTGTGCAAAGAAAAGACAAAAGCTAAACTATGGAATTTAAATGGTGATGTTAGGCATTAAGCAATAAATCTAACTATCATGTAAGAAATATAATATCTAGACTACGTAAAAGGAGACTTGAATAGGAAATAAATCTAACTATCTTGAAAGAGACACAATAGATAGAATATGTAAATGAAATGAAAGGGAGACAGAAGAGTTAGAGGTATTATACATGTATTTACCTGCAAATGGGAGATGGTTGTGTAGGAGCATGTTGGAACAAACTAGGTACCTAAATTACAAAAATCAATGGTTTTCCTTGATCAAAGAGAGTGACGATAGAAATTTATAGGAAATGATGGGAATAAAGTGGAGGTAAATAAAGGGGAAGGAAGAAAAGTGGTGATGTTGGTGCAATGTCAGCAAAGAATGAAGCAACATACACCAAAACGGAGTTGATGCGAGAATAAAGGTGAAATGCACCAAGTAGTGAATGGTGCCAAGGTTGTCACACTCAAACATGGAAAAGACTAGATTGGCCTAGGACTTGGCAAGACTCGATGACTTGGTAAAGATTCAACAAATGCAAAAAAAAAAAACTTAAAATATAGTAAATTGTGTGCACAAAAGGTATGGTGAGTTTGTGGCGAGTATGGAAAGTTTGTGGAAAGTCTTGGCGAGTATAGTGAGTTTCCCATGAGTTTGGTGAGTGGTGAGTTTTAAGGGAAAGTATTGGATGAGTACTCACCCTAGCCAAGACTCACAAATCTTAGTTGAGTCAAACTACATTGACTAGTGCAAACATTAAGAGGCAACATACGCTAGTACAATGATGGCATGAGCATAAATGAGACCAATGCTAACAAAACAACAAAAGTGAACGATGAGTGGAGGGAAATTTCATAGATAAAATTAAGAAAATGATCCCACGTCTACAATCAACAAGATGAAAAAATTGCACTCAATGCCTCACAAGAATAGTGCAGGGGTTAATCCTTGCTAGGATGAAATCAACTCGAGCCAAGTCCTGCCCAAGATGATGATCCATAGGGAAACCAATCACCTACTAAGAAACCAAGAGTAGAGAAGGAGAGAGGTTGCACTGAGCGGGTCTAAGTAGATGAGGGGAAGAAAATAAGAGAGAAAAGGAGGGAAGAGGCCATTATTGAGGTATGATATAGCCAATTCTAGTGAACGTAGGCTCAAGTTGATCCAACAAATATCCCATCTAGGAGCAAGGTTCATTCAACTTAGTGATTCCATATTTAAATATGGAAACCTTATAAAGTTAGAAAATTGTCCTTAAGCTACTAGCAAAAGTTTAAGGATAGAAATGAACCCACCTCAAGCATCCAAAAGCTGGTGGCATGGGGGGAGAGTTGAGGAAGAATGGAGAGAGGAATATTTTCACTAAGCTGGTAAGGACAAACCAAGAGACGAAGGAGTGGGGGATGCATACAAAGTGCCCTTGCTCACTATTCTAAAGAGAAAAGGAGAATAATACTAGAGGAGGAGTCCAACCTACACATGTGGACTTTAGACATGAAGTGGGTGGAGGAGAAGAGGACTCCATAAATGCATGAATCTCATTGAGAGTAGGAGGGACATCTATCATATAATTAATAGGGGATTTAGGGTTGAAGTTGATATAAGGAATCTTAGAATTTGAGTCATCGATTTTTTTTATGAATAGAGCCTATGAGTTAGGTGAAGGAGGAATGGAAGGAAGAGGAGCAGGCTTAGCTTCAGAGGGAGAACCCTTCACAACAAAAGGCCATGTAAAGGGATATACAAAAAATACTAAGGGTTGACCCTGAAATGTAGACTTATACACCAAGGAGAATGGTGTTGAGTCATGCTTGACCATGTGTGTATTCCCTTTGTGAAGAAACAAGAGTTCCCCCAAAAAGGTGCATGAGACCACCATCATCACATCCAACCAAGGGATTCAAAGAAAGAGGTTGTAATCAACCTAAGTGTCAAGACTCAAGGATGAAAAAATGAGTTGAGACGGTCTTAGACCTAAGGGTTGGTGCGAGGTCCACTACTCAAATGGGATTATTCTCGAACTTTTTCAAACCAATACAAGTCCAATCGACTAAACTAAAGTTCATGAGGCCTAAGGCATGGGAGATGGGAGTAATGATCAAGGTAAGGGTATATATGGGATCTACACCACTTGTTTGATGGTGATGTCTTGATAATGGATCCATATAAAGAAACATGTAGAGATGATGAACTTTTTCTCATCATCCAAGGGCAACTTAGAAAAGTTGAAGGAGAGAGAAGGGCCTTGCAAGGGTGCAAGCTCTAGGGAAAAGGCCATCAAGGCTTAGATTATAAACTCACATTACTCAAGGAAAAAGCGTAGGAAATACACAATGGACATATCGACACTTTGATTAGACAATCGTTAGGGGAAATTTTAGGCCCAAAATGGGCCTCCTAAGGAAAATAATAAAATAAGAGTGATGAATTTTCAAAGGGAAAGAAAGGAAGCTACTTGTTTTAATTGTATTTTCAACTTATCTCCTCATAGGTTTACTCATTTTTCAAGTGTAGGAACTCGTTGGATGCATAATAAATTTCGCATCCAACAAGTACCCACTCTGCATACTTTTTATAGACCCACAATGACATAAAATGGAAATATTCCTCCTTTGCGACCTTATTGCCTTATGGGATACATTGGGGGAATTCTGATGTAGAAAATGGGCCTCGAAACAAAAAAATGTAGTAACAAAATCAACTTCAAAATAACTAATAGGATTCAAGATGATGATGTCAACCATAAGGGTAAATATTTTTGGACGGAAATGAAGAAAACTTCCTTTTTTAATCGTATTTTCAACTTATCTCCTTGTAGGTTTACTCAAATTTAAAGTGTAGGCACTCGTTGGATGCATAATAAATTCTGCATACAACGAGTACCCACTAAATCAATGGGGTTGATGGGTTTTTGAGGTATCCTAACTAGTTTGCAAGTAATATTCAAACAAATGGGTAACTCGATATAAACATCAATCAAATCTAGCATGTCATAAATATGTTTCAATTTGATTAGTGAAATTGCATGAATTTGACTTGTGTCTCCAGGAAGCTCAAATACTTCAAGTTGAGGATTGGATGTGCGCTTTAAGTTTCAATTTCCTACAATGTATGATGTTATGAGAAGATACCTTATGGTACTTGTACTGTTTATTGGGCTTCTTGGTGGTTGCACATTTTCCTTTTAATTTGGATAGTGCCCAACATGAGTAGTTGAAATAAGTATTGCTAATAGGTTTCATGGAGACATAGTGATGAATTCTTGTTTTTTGAAAGTGGGTATTGTTGTATGTATACTTGGACAAATGTGGCTACCTCTATGCCCACATCTTAAGGAACCAGCAGATATGGCTAGAGAATAACTCGAGTAAGTATTCAAAGGGGAAGAAGAGAAAGAGGAAACAACCATAACACACTTCAATGACCTTTAAGGACCACCAAAATAAAGAGTACATGATCTATCTGTTTTCCTTTTTTCAAATGGTTTGGTGAGCAAGGGAAGTCTTTGCCTAAAAAAGTGAAGGGTTGACAAGAACTTCCTAATAGAATTGTCGAAATTTACCAGGGAAACTTGTTTGTGCTACCACATGTAGTGTGAAGGTAGATATGGAAGACCACCCCACCAAAGATACCACTAACAAGGGGAGAAAGGTGAGGAGTTTCCACTTAGTTTTAAGGAAAAACCGAGAAATGCTAGGGTGAAGAAAGAGAGGATCAAAGAGGGGGTGAGCCACTAGGCCTTAATTAAGGTTTTAGATCTTCATTATGTTAACTTATGGTTATATGTTAGCGAGGCATTTCACTTAGGTTTCAGAGTAGCTTTTACAAATAAACTAATAAATGAAAGTAAACTAACAATCTAGGGTTAATCATTTATAAGACTTGTATGATTGGTTTCATTGTGTGTAGAGGCTTATGGATAACTTGTAATCAAATTAGTGTTATCAACAATTCAGATCAAGCAAACGTTATGATGAACCATACTTGTTTGGTCCAAAATGTCGATAATGCTAATTTTGATGCAAGTTATCTGGAAGTCTCTATACACAATCTATGGTTAATTTATAGAAGAAATTTTTAGTGAGCTAGAAACCCATATGACGAAAGTGACAATGAAAAATATGGAAGTAACTCACCCAAAATTCATTGATGTGGATGATAAAGTTGTTTGTGCTCAAGAAAAGATTTGTGGGAAGCCTCCAAGAGTGATCCACATCCCGAACGAACCTGCACAGATAGTCCAACTTCCCTACAAAACAAGCCATGTACTCTATCATCAATAAAATGCAATACATATGCAAATAACACTAGATCTACCACTACAAAAAATAAATCAATAAAAGTGCTAAGTAGAGAGACTCAAGTGACCTAAGGGGGGATGATACCTCCCTTATGTTGGTGTAACCCCCCTTAAGGTTGTTGGGTTTAATCGTCCAAGATATGAGTGGAGTTATACCAATGAAGATGCCATAACATGAATCAAGGTTGGAGACAAGACAATCGCAAGAGATCCCTATAAAGGTGCTCGAGATGACAGGTGCAAGCAGTGCAAGAGCTTGGAAGAGGTGGAAGAGGGGTAGATCAAGATGTGTCACAAATCCAAGTGTGTACTTATAAGATAGGGTTGTTTCAAGAGAAGAGAATCCAAAAGAACAATTGAAAATATAGGAATATAAAGGAATAAATAGACAAGAGAATGACCTCAAGTCATAGGTGTATGTCATGTTAGTCATTGGAGGATTTGAGTCATACAAAAAAGTTGTACCACAAGGTTTAGCTCCATATCGTAAATTCTACAACACTATATTGCAAGTTTCTAGACCCAAAGTGCCCTTCTTTTTTGTTAGCCACGGAACACAAGGGTGGTACCCTCTTTACCAACACAGAATACACTTTCCACCATGAGATCAAGAAGAGAGAAAAGGTTTGAATCACGTTGACTTCCTAAATAGAAAACCCAAGTAGATTTGGGTTGTTAAGAACCTACTTAAGGCATCCAAAGTGATTATGGACCCAATTAGGGGTTCACCTCAAACTTGACCCATAAAGTGAGAAAATACTCCAAGTGAGCACCCCAAAGGGTTAAATTCAGTCAACCCATTGACCAAGAGATAAAGGAGAAGAGGAATGGGAGGAGGGTCCTAACCTAGGGACCAAAAGAAGGTGAACCATCACAAAAATAAAGCATCAATAAAACTATCAAATCATCTTCAAGTCGGTCACATATGAAAAGGGCACAAAAGTGGACCGCACATTGTACATTTAGGTGGGTAAATGCATGTGAGTATGCAAGTCTGGATTTTATATGCTACAATATCGAGATGAGGACATGTTTAAGGTATCTAGATGTACAATTCAAATCAGCATAATACATATTACACAAAATATACACTCAAAGTATCAAAAACAACAAAGAACAATTGCATTCTCATACAATCTAGTGAGCATAAAGATAGCATTGAGAGAAGACAATCTTTTCATTCATTTGTATTATGTGTGTGTATGTGTTGTGCATCATGCCATTCAACTAACTAATTAAGGTAGGTAAACGTATACTAGTACTAAAGTGCAAATTTCATACATTACAATATCACACTGAAAACGTATTTATGGTATCCCCATCTACTATTTAAATCAACGTAATACATATTAAAAAAATTCACTCAAAGTATCAAAAACAATAAAGAACAATTGCATTCCCATACAATCTAGTGAGCATAAAGGTTGTTAGAATATATTGGATGTTCTCGTTTAACCGTAGACAATATCACTATTGTCACCCAACCATAGGCCGAAGCCACCCCCGACCACCTTAACCTTGACAGAGAATCATTCAGAAGCAAAACCCTGGCTAGATAGCCAAAAAAGATAGTGCACCTCTCTCCAAGGATAGCACACCAAGCAAGAATAGCAGAAACTGATCAGAAAGTCCAAACCCATAGAAGATCGAAACTATAGACTGGCGACAGCAGCTTCTCCAGAACTTGCACACAAAACTACCCAACTGCAATGTGCACAAGTGTGCTTCTGTAGTTCTGAGAATGCTTGCCAGAATGAAGGCTGGACTCCCGTATTTATACTAAAACTGACAAACTGTCTGGGCCGACTTCTCATTATGGGTGCATATTTACTTAGTATATAATATTTCCTTTAGCCAACTTCTTCTCTTGGAGGCTAATAACCTAATACAAGTTATCCTCTTGAGCCGACTTGTCTTCTAGGGTTATTAGCCAACTAATTAGGGTTTCTTCTTGCTTCCCGAAATATTCTATTCTCGTTAGGTTTACACGTGGAGGTAAATACATCTCGCAGCTACCATAATATCAACACTCCCTCCTAGCTAGGGAGGTATTGAAGGTAATGGTATTGAGCACAAACATACCATTCACCTGGTAGCGTCAACATAGTCGTATAGACTATCTCATGATTAGATCATGAGCACCATAATCACTATCAGTGTCATCAACTGCATCATCTCTCGAAACTATACTCCATCTGAGTAATCAGACATGATGTTGGATAAGTCACTAACTCCACAGAGTGACACAAGAGCCATTCTTCTAATCAGGACATATGTCCTAGAAGAATAAATGTCCTGAACCATTCTCCGTCTGGGAAATCTCTGTCCATTGATCATCCATCTAGTTGATAATCATTTCCAACACTATTGATAGTCTTCAAGGAAATCGGAACAATGTCATTTAATAGAACACAATTGTGTCTATCCACAGTAGTACACAACTACAATCCAGTGGTACATTGCCACACCAAGTAGCACACAGATACTTGATCAGTGACATATAGTCACAATCAGTGGAACACATCCACCACAGTAGTATACATCTATTGTCCGAAGACATACAGTCTCCATAACAATCATATCAGCAACCTGCACAGAAAACATTGTTATGATATAAACTGAATCATCTGAGTCATTCTTTCATTCACATATGTGAGATCTGGAAGAGCATCTTCCCACGGAAGGTAAAACATCAACGATGAGCTATCTGGACTATTCTTCTCAAGCAAGGAAGAATAACTGTCCCGATTTCTGAGCCTGGACCATTCACCTATCTGGGCCATTCCTCCGACACTAAACAAAGTGCAACTTGGAAAGAATGAGTTCGCCCTAGGGAATGCATGTCCTTGATTGTTGAACCTGGACCATTCACCTATCTGGGCCATTCCTCCGACACTAAACAAAGTGCATCCTGGAGAGAATGAATATGCCCTAGGGAATGATTGTCCGAACCATTTCCAAAGGAAATGAATGTCCTACACCAACCTCCAAAACAGACCATTCTTCGAAACTGCTCACAACTATGAGCTTCGAGAGAATGACTATCCGGCGAGAAGGACCAGTCTTCTTGACCACTACTGAGAGTGACCGTCAAGAAGAGAGATTTTCCTAGACCATTCCCTATGTTAACCACAAAGAGAATCATTGTCTATGGTACATCAGCAATCCATTGAACCATTTTCATTACGAAAATGACCGTTCGATCTGGACCATTTTCCGAACTGGAAAATGCTTGTCCATCAAAAATCTCAAGCCACTTTCTAAACTGGAAAGGAGCTACTCATCCTAGACCATTTTTTGAACTTGAAAATGATTGTCCATAAATCAATAACACATCAGTGCTCCCTCCCAACCTGGGAGTCATCTCTTCCTTTTTCAATAAGGAAGTCGTCTCCTACGAGCTCCAGCTTGAGTACGCAAACTCTTTCATCTTGGACAGAGGCTTTACCAAAATGTCTTCTTATCTTCTCATCTGTGGAGATATATTGGAGAACCACTTTCTCTCTTTTGGACTTCATCATGGAGAATGTAATGCTTGATCTCAATGTACTTCGGTCTTTCTGGAACACTGGTTTTCTAAAAGCTTCATATAGTTCTGATCATCATAGTTGAATTCAGCGCTTTTGTTTCCTGCTAGCTCATAACATCGTGGCAAGGGTCAAACTGGAACATATCCAAGTGTTACTTCTTCTGCCATCATGAGAGCTTTGTCATGGATTGGCAATCCATCATCCTTGAGTTATGAGTAACCATTCTGATATAGTATCTCTGTTATAGAAGGTTTTCCACCACGCTTTTGTTGTGCATTGGAGGTTCTCCACCAAGTTGTCTTCTTTCATATGCATACAAGGTTCTCTTTCTGGTATACCTCAAAGCCTTGAGGTTGCTCTTCATGCGCTATTTGTTCAATTATTCTGGAGAACAGTCTTTGCATTCATCTAATGTAAACTCTAAACCATGGATATTGTGGACGATATAATGGCTCATATAGAGGTATATATGGTTTACTGGTACAAACAATCATCATAGTCTTCTCCCTCCATCTAGGAGAACCTCTAGTTCTGGATCTTGCAATGCTTTCATTCATAAGTCTTCCATACATTGTTCTTCATCACAACTTTCAGTTCCTCTGCTTGATTGCTTTTAGTGGGTTCATATCATGCCGGTAATCTTGTGATTCTCGATACAATGACTGGTTGTTCTGGCTTTTCTTTCTTTCTTGGAATCTTCATGTTCTTCCTCATGTTTCTCTTTAGCTCTTGGGTCCATGGAGTTTTCTATAGATTCCATGCTCTGAGGATTCCAACTTCTTCATTTCATCATAGGATGATGGATGTGGATGGACAACTAAGGATACTTTAAGGCTTCTTTTCGAAGAAGGCTTCTTCTAAAGTCAAACTAAACACGTATTGTTTTTCATGGCTGCTACCATGGATATATACTTCATCATCTTCAATGGATCATAGGATTAGCTCTCTCCTAATCCTTGCTTCATGTATGAATGCATGTTCTTCTTTTGGAATATATAATCAGCTCCCTCCATGCTTCTGTCTGCATCCTTATTGCCTTCTGCAAAGTGTCACAAACCTTTTGCCAATTTCCTCTTGATTGCTGACTTCTTTCTGTCTTTACTTCTTCTAGGTTTCTTCAAGATTGATTCTGATTTCAGCTTATCTTGCAGTTGTTACTTATGTAATAGCCTCCACATGAATTGTTACCCGGGGTTGTCGATGTACTTCATCCTTTCATGTGGATTGCCTTGTCTTACAGTCATTGTGATAGCAATCCTTATCTTGTTGTTCTTCCATAGGTATAGTTTCTATTTGAACATGTTATCTTCTAAGAAATGGATATGCAAGATATGTACAGAAGATATTGTATATACAAGAACTATGAAGAGTATTGTTACTTTATCTTAGAAGAAGTATGTTTTGTCCTACTTGGATTTCTTTGAGGGTTCCCTTTCTTCAGCAACTGATGCTTCGTGTGTTTCCTTCCTTTTCTTTAACTCAGGACAATGATTCTTGTAGTGACCATACTTTTGAAAATTGAAGCATTGTATTCTTGACATATCTTTCTCTTCATTTGGTTTCTTCCTGGGGTCTCTCTTTTGCATTGATTCTTGATTCTTCTTGTGCACAGCAAGTCCAAAGTTCTTCAAATGTAGGATAATCCTTCCTTGTGTTCATGCTTGTGGAAAATGCATCCCATGTCTTGGGTGTTAGAATATAGAAGATGGTGTGCTCGTTTTACCATTGATGATATCCTTGTCACCCAACCACAGGCCAAAGCCTCCCTCCGAGCACCTTAATCTTGACTGAGAAATTCCTCCGGAAGCAAACCCTAGGCTAGATAGCCAAACAAAGGGCAGCGCATCTATCCCCAAGGATAGCACATCACAAAAGCTGATCAGATAGTCCCAAACCCTAGCCAAGAGATATTCAAGCCAAAACTGAGATCTTGTTGTTGTTGCAACTGCACCAGCTCTTCCTCCAAACCTGCGCACAAGACTGTAACTGTAGTGCGCACCAAACTGCAAAACTACAATTCAGAGATGATGAAATAATGAAACTGACACCCTGTATTTATAGTAATCCTGCCAGTTTGTTGGGGCTGACTTCTCCTTCTGGGTATGTGTCTGTTCAGTATATTATTATTAATTTTGGTCGACTTCTTCTCTTGGAGGCCAATAGCCTAATATAAATTATCTTCTTGAGCCGACAAGGATTCTAGGGTTATTAGCCAACTCATTAGGGTTTCTCTTGCTTCCCGGAGTCTTCTATTCTCGTCAGGTTCACACGTGGGGGTAAATACCTCCCGTAGCTACCATAATATTAACACTCCCTCCTAGCTAGAGAGGTATTTACAAGTAATGGACTCGAGCACAAAATATACCATTTACCCGATAGCATCAATATAGTCATCTAGACTCTTTCATGACTAGATCATGAGCATCACCATCATCATTAGCTGCATCATCTCTCGAAACCATACTTCATCTGAGTAGTTAGATATGATGCTGCATAAGTCACTCTCTCGATAGAGTGATACAAGAGGAGTAAAAGCTCTGAACTGTTTTCCATCTGGAAAATCTATGTTCATCATTCATCTGAATGATCATTATCTCCAATAAACTGTTGATAGTCTTCAAGTCAATTAGAACGAGGATAGAACACATCTGTGTCTATTCATAGTAGTACATAACTACAATCCAGTGGTTCACTACCACATCAAGTAATACATAAGTACTTGATCAGCAACATATGGTTGTGAACGGTGAAACATATTCACCACAGTTGTCCTCATCTACTGTCATATAGTCTTCATAACAAACATCTGAGAGCATCCTACATAGAAACAATGTTATAATAGAAACTGTATCATCTGGGCCAATCTTTCACTCACGTATGTGAGATCTGAAAGAATGTCTGCCACCATAGTAGTCTTCATCTGCATAGAAACAATGTTATGATAAAAACTGAATCGTCTGGGCCAATCTTTCACTCACGTCTATGAGATCTAAAAGAGTGTTTGCCCTCAGTATAGAACATCAATAATAATCACCTGGGCCAATCTTTCACTCACAACTGTGAGGTCTGAAAGAATGTATGCCCTCAATATAGAATATCAATAATGGGTTGTCTACCCCATTTTTCTCAACCAAGGAAGAAGGATTGTTTCTGATTTTTGAACCTGGACCATTTCCCACCCTGGGCCGTTCTTCCGACACTAAACAAAATGTAACCTGGAGAGAATGACTCTGCCCTCAAGAAATGTTTGGACCATTCCTTACCCTGGGCCATTCCTCCGACACTAAACAAAGTGTAACCTGGAAGGAATGAGTCTGCCCTAAGAAATGACTGTCNTCCGACACTAAACAAAGTGTAACCTGGAGAGAATGAGTCTGCCCTCGAGGAATAACTGTCCCTGATTGCTGAGCCTGGACTACTCCCCACCCTAGGCCATTCCTCCGACACTAAACAAAGTGTAACCTGGAGAGAACGAGTCTGCCCTCGAGGAATAACTGTCCGAACCATTCCCCACCCTGGGCCATTCCTCCGACACTAAAGTGTAACCTAGAAAGAATGTATAACCCTCGAGGAATGTATGTTCTGCATCAACCTCCAAAACGAACGATTCTTCGAAATTGCTCACAATTGTGAACTTCGAAAGAATGACTGCCCGGCGAGGCTGACCATTCTACTTGACCACTACTCAGAGTGACTTCCAAGAAGAATGACTGTCCTAGACCACTCCCCATAATGGGAAGTCGTTGTTTATGATACATCAGCAATCAGTCTACCTCCCATGTTAACTATAATGGGAAGTCATTGTCCGTCAAAAATCTCAATCCACTTTCTGAACAGGAAAGCATCTATCCAATCTGAACTATTTTTCAATTACAAAGATAAGTGATATTTTCAATGGTCCCTCCTAACTGGAGACTCATTTTAATCACAAAAATAAATGTTTGCGTACCTTCTTCTAGTTTGGAGAGTCTTCCCTTCTAGCTAAGAGAGTCATTTCCACGAGCTCTAGCTTGAGTATGCAAGTTCTTTCATCTTGAATAGAGGCTTTACCAAAATGTATGCTTATCTGCGCATCTATGGAGATATGTATTTCAGAAATCATGTTCTCCTTTTTGGACTTCATCATGGATAGTGTAATGCTTGTACTGTAGTCTGGAAAACTGTGAAGGCTTCATGTAGATCTCAACAATAGAGTATAGTTGGAGAACTGGAACATATCCATGTGGCACTTCTTCTGTCATCATGAGATCTGATCTTCTGAGTAGTCGTCTTGATGTTATAGGAAATCTTCACCACGCTTCTGCTGTGCACTGGAGGTTCTCCACCAAGTTGTCTTCTTCTTATTTGCATACAGGAGTCTCTTTCTAGTATGTCTCAAAGTCTTGAGATTTCTCTTCATACACTCTTTATTCAATTTCTCTAGAGAACATTCTTTGCATTTGTCTGATGTAGAATTCTGACTCATGGATGTTGCGGATAATATAATGACTTATATAGAGATAAGTCTAGTGTACTTGGAACAATCAATCATCATAGTCTTCTCCCTCCATCTGGGAGAGCCTCTGGTTCTGGATCTTGCAATGCTTTCATTCATAGGTTTTCCATACACTGTTCTTCATCACGACTTTCGGTTCTTCTGCTTGATTGTTTTTAGTGAGTTCATATTAGGCTAGTAATCTTGTGATTCTTGATACAATGATTGGTTGTTCTGATTCTTCTTTCTTGGAATCTTCATGTTCTTCATGTTTTTCTTTAGCTCTTGGGTCCATGGAGTTTCTTATAGATTCCATGCCCTAGAGATTCCACTTCTTACCTTCATCATCGGTTCACGAATCTGGATGGACAACCAGGAATACTTTAAGGCTACTCTTCGAAAAGGTCGTCTTCTGCGGTTGCGCTAAACACGTACTGCCTTTCATGGCTGCTACCATGGATATATACATTTCATCATCTTCAATGGATTATAGGATTAGCTCCCTCCTGATCCTTGCTTCATGTATAAGTGCATATAATCTGCTCCCTTCGTCTGATTGAGTCCATGCTTCCGTCTCCTGTCCTTATTGTCTTCTACAATATATAATAGAGTCCACACTTCCATCTGCATCCTTATTGTCTTCTGCAATATATATAATTGGCTTTCTTGTCTAACAGAATCCACGCTTCCGTCTTGTTGTCTTCTATAGAATGTCATGAGTCTTTTTCCAGTTTTCTTTCGATTGTTGACTTCTTTCTGTCTTTGCTTTTTCCAAGTCTCTTCAAGATTGATTATGATTTCGGTCTTGTAATGTCTTCCACATGATTTGTATTTCATCCTTTCATATGTATTATCTAATGATATTCATCCTTGTCTTGTTGTTCTTTCATAGATATAGTTCTTCTTGGAACACATTATCTTCCAAGAGATAGATATACAAGATATGTACAGAGACGATGCAAGCAAGATATGTACAAGAAAATAAGAAGAGTGTTGTTACCTTTTAGTAGAAGAAGTCTCTTCCATCCTGCTTAGTCTTCTTTGCAAGTTCCTTTTCTTCGGCAATCGATGCTTCGTGTTTCTCCTTCCTTTTCTTTAGCTCGGGACACTGATTTCTGTAGTGACCGTACTTTTGACAGTTGAAGCACTGTATTTCTGAAGTGTCTTTTCTTTGCTTTGGCTTCCTTCTTGAATCGAACTTTCTTTTGTCCCTGAAGTTCTTGAATCTTGTTGTGAAGGCTTGATCACCGTACTTCTTTTGAGGTTTCTCTTTTGCATTGATCCTTGATTCTTCTTGAGCACAACAAGTTCAAAGTTCTTTAAATGTCAGGTACTCCTTCCCTGTGTTCATGCTTGCAGCAAATGCATCCCATGCCTTGGGAAGACCATTGAGTACTATGTTCACCAATTCCTTTTCTGAAGTGATATTTTCAATAGCTTGTAGTTGATCTCTTAACTGGGAGATCCTTACAAAGTATGATGTTATGTTGTCGTCATCATTCATCTTCATGTCACGGAGCTCATTCTTCAAACTCATAACATGTCCAATGTTTCTGACTGAGAAGAGATTTGTTAGGGCATCGTACATCTTCTTCGATGAGTCAAGATGGGAGATGTAGGGTATCAAGTGGTCTTTTATGGAATCCACTATGATACTCATGGCATTGATGTCAACGTCTTTGAACTTCTCCATAGCTGCAACGTTCTGCGGTTCCTTCTCTTCTCCTTCTGTAAACTCTGGCTTCACGATCTTTCCTTTCACAATATCCAGCGCTTTATTCTTAGCAAGGATGAGGTCAATCCTTGTCTTCCATGCTCTGAAGTTAGAGGCTCCATCTAGCTTGTTCTCAGACTTCATAGAGTTCGTCATGGCTTGCTTGACTTGGTCAAACCCTAGATTTGACCAGAAATTCAAACTTCACGTCTTGGCCTTCCGAGAGTACCAAGAGATGCGCTGGGCTAGGGCGCATTGATCTATCCGAAGATTAGGTGAATCTCGTCACTTAAGGTGCCTCGACAAGAGGTTTAGGTTTTTTGCAACTGCTTCTGCTGGTAACCCTAGCTGCAGTGCTTTTGGAAACTGCTTCTGCTAGTAACCCTAGCAGCAGTACCTCAACGAGCTCAATATCTAGCGGCTATGTTTCCTTCTAGTGTTTTAGGCTGACTGAAGGGGTGTGGGCACATAACCTATTAAAATATAGAAGATGGTGTGCTCCTTTTACCATTGACGATATCCTTGTCACCCAACCACAGGCCGAAGCCTCCCTCCGAGCACCTTAACCTTTACTGAGAAATTCCTCCGGAAGCAAACCCTAGGCTAGATAGCCAAACAAAGAGCAGCGCATCTCTCCCCAAGGATAGCGCATCACAAAAGCTGATCAGATAGTCCCAAACCCTAGCCAAGAGATATTCAAGCCAAAACTGAGATCCTGCTGTTGTTGCAGCTGCACCAGCTCTTCCTCCAAACCTACGCACAAGACTGCAACTTCAGTGCGCATCAAACTGCAAAACTACAATTCTGAGATGATGAAATAATGACACTGGCGCCCTATATTTATAGTAATCCTGCCAGTTTGCTGGGGCCGACTTCTCCTTCTAGGTATGTGTCTGTTTAGTATATTATTATTAATTTTGGCCGACTTCTTCTCTTGGAGGCCAATAGCCTAATATAAATTATCTTCTTGAGCCGACAAGGCTTCTAGGGTTATTAGCCAACTCATTAGGGTTTCTCTTGCTTCCCGGAGTCTTCTATTCTCGTCAGGTTCACACGTGGGGGTAAATACCTCTCGCAGCTACCATAATATTAACATTGGGAAGACCGTTGAGTGTTATATTTACCAGTTCCTTCTCTGAAATGATCTCTTCAATGGCTTGTAATTGATCTCTTAACTAAGAGATCCTCACAAAGTATGATGTTATGTTGTCATCATCATTCATCTTCATGTCATGCAACTCATTCTTCAGACTCATTACTTGTCCAATATTTTTTACTGATAAGAAGTTTGTTAGGGCATCGTGCATCTTCTTAGACGAATCAAGATGAGAGATGTAGGGTATCAAGTGGTCTTTTATAAAATCCACTATGATACTCATGGCATTGATGCCATTGTCTTTGAACTTCTCCAAAACTACAATGTTCTACGGTTCCTTCTCTTTTCGTTCTTCAAACTCTGGTCCCACAATCTTTCCTTTCACGTTATCCAACACTTTGTTTTTGGCAAGGATGAGATCAATCCTTGTCTTCCACGCTCTGAAGTTAGAAGTCCCTTCTAACTTGTTATCTGATTTCATAGAGTAAGTCATGGCTGCTTTGACTTGGTCAACCCTAGATTTGACCAAAAATCAAACTTGACGTCTTAGCTTGCTGAGAGTACCAGGAGGTGCACTAGGCTAGGGCGCACTAGTCTATCTGGAAATTATGTCAATCCCTTCATTTAAGGTGCCTCAACGAGAGGATTAGGGTTTCTGCAACTACACCTGCTAGTAACTCTAGCAGCAATGCTTTGGTAATTGCTCCTGCTAGAAACCCTAGCGGCGGTTCTTCAATGAGCTTAGTATCCTTATGGATATGCTCCCTTCCAGTGGTTACACTGAATGAAGGAGGTGTGGGCCCATACCCTGTTAGAATATAATGGATGTGCTCGTTTAACCGTAGACAATATCATTATTGTCACCCAACCATAGGCCGAAGCCACCCCCGACCACCTTAACCTTGACAGAGAATCATTCAAAAGCGAAACCCTAGGCTAGATAGCCAAACAAGATAGTGCACCTCTCTCCAAGGATAGCGCACCAAGCAAGAATAGCAGAAACTGATCAGAAAGTCCAAACCCAAAGAAGACCGAAACTATAGACTGACGGTAGCAGCTTCTCCAGAACTTGCGCACAAAATTGCCCAACTGCAGTGCGCACAAGTGTGCTACTGCAGTTCTAAGAATGTATGCCATAATGAACATTGGCCTCTTGTATTTACACTAAAACTGGCAAACTGCCTGGGTCGACTTCTCATTCTAGGTGCCTATTTACTTAGTATATAATATTTCCTTTAGCCGACTTCTTCTCTTGTAGGCTAATAACCTAATACAAATTATCCTCTTGAGCCGACTTGTCTTCTAGGGTTATTAACGAACTAATTAGGGTTTCTTCTTGCTTCCCGAAATATTCTATTCTCGTCAGGTTTACACGTGGAGGTAAATACCTCCCACAGCTATCATAATATCAATAAAGGTAGCATTGAGGAAGAGCTTTTCATTCATTTGTCTCATGCGTATGTTGTACAAAATGCCATTCAACTAACTCATTAATGACTATCCACCCATTATGCTATAAACCACAATCACTTCTAGTTCACAACCTATAATAATATGTTAAGCTTGTCTAAAAAAAAGTAGCGCTTTGGCAAATTAAATATGTCCTTCACAAATAATAAGAAAAAGACATTTACTACCAACAAATATCTAATAATCCGAAGAGATATTTGCTACCAACAAGTATCTAACAAAAATCATTCAAATGAAGAATACAATGAAACAAATCCTTCAAACTTTTAATGGAGGGTGAAATAGAAGGGAGGCATACGGAAAGATAATGAAAGGAGTCATGGAGAAGGTTGAAACTTTTAATGGAGGGTGAAATAGAAGGGCCACATAAAAAAAGATGATGAAAGGAGTCATGGAGAAGGTTGGTTTCACCTCGGGGGTGCACGGGGGTGCATTTAGTTTTGAAGGTCAAAACCAAAGAAGTCACAACAATAGAAAGTTCTAAAATCCCCTCGTATTGGAAGAAATTTGTGTTTAAAAAGTTATAAAAATCAAAATACACAACCCAACAAGAAAACATTTAGTACAAGAGATCAATGGATAAATGGATTTTTGGGTGCCATATGAAGAAAGTGGAGAAATGACTCTTTAAAACCCTAATGCTCACGACCAAAGATTAAGAACAATTTTTTGTTCTTATTGCAAAGATGAAGGGGAATGCATGAAAGCGAAGCCTAGAGAAGTAAGAAAGTAAAAGGACAAATTATAAGTGTTAAGTAGGTAGTGGAGCAATTTTGAAGAAGGTTTCCACTAAGGAGAAACAAGACAAGATAGCCCATGAAGTAAAGCCAAACAACGAAATGCTCCTTAGAGCTATTAAGACAAAGAAAGTGATTGCTATAAAGCTCGACATTCTATCAATGAAAACTATGTGAGGCTAGTCTATATTATACAAAAGGTACGAAAAGTTCAAGGTAACTCGCTTGATTAATCTTATGTTTTAATTCTTGAGGTGGGGGCCTCTAATGATAAAAGTTCCCTTAAGGGAGTTATGGGGCTAGTACGGCCAAAGTTAAATCATAAAAGTTCTCTTAAGGTTTGTGGGGCTGGTACGGCCAAAGTTAAATCATAAAAGTTCTCTAAAGGAGTTAATGGCGCTAGTAGGGCCAAATGTAAATCATATAAGCTCTCTTCCGGGGCATTTGATAAGGGCCATTGGCATACATTGTTAAAAGTGATGGCTTAAAAGGGCCCAACCTTTCTAATCTTGGTGTGACTAGAATTTTGTAGATCATGTAATTATGACTAGAATTTTGTAGATCATGTAATTCTCCTAGTGTATTAAGATAAAAAATCATATTTTAAACAAGGAAATATTAGATACCCTGGAAGAGTGATGAGGATGTGATTGATGTACTTGGAGGCTATAAATGGTTGAGGTTGCGTGAGAACAATGCACCATAGATCCATAACAAAATTGATTCAGTTTATTCCAGTAATTTTAGTGCAACTAAGTATTTTTTTGGAAACTATTTACCAAATAAGTATCATTGTTTAAACATTCGAGTTTTGAATTTTAAATCCGTCAAAACAGATACAGATTTAAGTATCATTGTTTAAACATTTGAGTTTTGAATTTTAAATCCGTCAAAACAGATACAGATATTGGTGAATCTCCATTTTCTATTGTTTAAATTGTAATTTTAAATACATAAATTGATTTTGCACTTGAAAAACCCCACTTAAATTATACACACCGATCACACTCAAATTTGAAGTTCCAACCATTTTTGATAAAATTTCAATAAAAAAATTCAAAAATAAAAAATTTACACTACATAATCAGAATTAGAAATTAACAGAATTAGAAATTAATTAGTGATGTGACTCAAAGATTTCCCTAATCTGTTTATATTTTTCTCATCAAATCTGTTTATATTTTTCTCATCAAACATATGTATGTTTATATTTGCTTATAATTTTAAATTAAAAATAAATGTTCACTTACGGATTTCCAACCAAATCTAGAAACCTTGGCGCAACCGCAATAAGCAACATTTGTATTTGTTAGATTTGCGATTCGAAATCAAATGCAAGAAAAAATGGATCATTGTTCATTATCTTCCCCCTTAAAGGCTAGTCGGTGGACGGGGGCATGTCACAATGAGAGAAAATTTGTATTTAAACAGAAACTAAAGTCTATGAGTATACGGCACCGAACCTCGTTTTCTTTAAATTAATCAGACGGCAGTTGCATTTTGGGGCCCACCTCACCTCACTGGCAAATCATGGAAGACAGCTGTAGCTTCTCAGTCCCTCCGTTACACAAGTACTGATACATATGTTATTTATGTGACAGTTTAGTTTGAAACAAGCTTTTGCTCTGTATTGTGCTGGAGATAATGAAATCCATGATCTGTATTGTGCTGGAGATAATCAAATCCATGTTGATGGGAGCCTGTTGGAAGTCACAGCGGGCATCGTACGGAGGTTGACGTCCCTGGGCAGCAACCTGTACTCAATGTCCAGATCCCGGAAGATATTGATCATCTCTTCCACCAGGCGAGATCTCCTCAACCATTTTTCACCCATGTCTTGATGATTCATCGTGTGCTGCAACCACACTGCCATCTTCATCTTGTTCATGTCTTCGATATCCTTCACTACTATCATTGGATTCGGATACCAGTGATCTGAGTTATCAATGTACCTAAAACGATTTGGCCAGCAACATTAATTGTCCATTAGATGTCTTTATTTTAAACTTTAACCCAACCTATGTCTGCCAAGTTCTTTACCTTTTGATCCTCTCCTTCATTATGGCCACCTTCTCCACTGGTGTGGAGATGTGGATACTGAAGTCCACACCATCACCCATGTCAGGACTCCTGTAGAAATTGCTGATGGGCTTTGTGGCAAGCACTGTGTTGGGATACCAGATCTTCTCGTTATCGTATCTCAGGAATACCGTTGTTAGGATGTTCATCTCCTCCACAACCATCTGTAACATAACAAAATAAAACCCGCTGAACCATCTGTGGAAATGGAAATGGAAATTACGCAAGCATGACAGTGGCCAATACATGACATTTGAATGAATGTAAAATTACCTGCACGCCCTCTATTGAGCACCTGTCGCCAACATCAAAAGGATGCATCACGAACAAGAAGATGATAGACTCGAACGCCATTTTACAGGAGTTCCCAAACATAAAAACTACCAGCAAGAGTTGGGAAGATATAACCACAAGAATGTGCGTTGTGGCGATGCCCAGTATGAGAAGCCAAATTACTATGATGACTACACCTATCACCACATTCACCATCTGATGTAATTTATTCACAGCGGTCTTTGTATCGTTCAATGTGAGGGCAAGGGCTCTTCTCTCCCTAAATACATTTACCTGTAAAATCAAAATAAAATTACCACTCACCCTCCCTCTAATAAATACATAGAGGGACCTTGTTAGACTCACAAAAAATTGCATCTCATCATCCCTACATAAACAAACCCAAACCCATTTTTAGACTCATAAGTTGTGTGCATAAAAATTAAAAGTAGACGAGTTTTACTTACCGCCCAGTTCTTTAGGGCAGCCTTTGTGACTCGATTCGAATCTTGAGCTCCTTCAAAAAGACCCATTGCCTTTACTGCCTCCACTTCCTGAAGGAATCTCATCAAATCCTCCAGGCCAATGTACCTGTTCAGGGCAGAGGAAGCATAAATCATTCCTCTTGGACCGAAACTTTAAAGTAGAGAAAAACATGAAAAATTATGGACTGGAGGGGGTATGAGTGATCGTTTGTTACTTGGCACCAGGCTTAGCTACGTTTCTGAAGATTTTTTTGGCAGCAGCCTTAGCCTCCCATTCACTTCTTATCTGCGTCACAGACTCGTCTTCATTGGATACATCGTTGAAGGAATCATCAAGCGTAGACAACACTCCATGCCTCACAATGTTCATTAGTCTCTTCATATTCCAGGCGGAGATATTCTTCTGATTGAGCTTATGCAGGTGGTCTATGGTGATTCCCTCTTCCTCTTTGTTGTTGTCCGCATCTTTCCTGTTAGATTTAACCCCCATAGAACGCTGGCTTTTGCCAATTCTACCACTCTTCCCAATCACCCCGCTATATCTGCTTCTTGGGGTCGTCGTTCCAGTTCCAGTGCCATTGCCTTTGCTGTGCAAGAGACCGCTCTTGGCTGCGAGATCAATGGGAACATTGGCCCCGGCCTTCTTCAGCTCTGCTATCTCATTCATAAGCTTCTCGTCTTCCATTTGAGAACGCTCAATTTCGATCAACGGAGGCCCTGATAAAGTCTCCAGAACATACTGATTAAACAAAGATTCCTGTATCCGATCAAAATAAGTACTCACATGGAAGGAAGATGCCACGACCTTGACCAGCAGCGTTTTTACCAGCCAGATAATGGTGGCCACCAGAAAACAAACCAGGAGCTTGTTGATAAATTGCAATGAAGTGCTTTTTGTTTCCTTCTTTACTTTCTTGTCGAAGAGATAATGCCAGGCAATGAGAACGAGCCCCAGCCACACACAATTCTGCACAGCTTTCCTAATTCCATACACGAAATACAAAACCCTTTTCCTCAGTAGAAAATTTCGTTCCACAAAAAATACTCCGATACGAATGGCCCATCCGGACACAAGCCTTCCAGAAAAGAGTACGAGAACCAGCAGGCACCACCTCCAGAGATGGAGATCCCACAGAGTCTTCTTGTTGATAGGATGGATCGCCAAGCTGCACACAAACGCTCCCACGAATACAAAAAAGATGAACCATTGAAAAATAGACAGAAGGCTCCATTTCCCACGCTTGAACTCATCCGGAAGGTCCTCGTCTTTGAACGGATCTTCTTCTTCTTCTTCCAGTTTCTCCAGCATTCCAGTGTGAGTCTTCCCAATCATGCCGGACTTGAGCTGCTGCCCCGACCTCAGCTGACCAGATCGCCGTTTGCTGCCTCCTCCACCGCCCTCCATCTTGATATCCTGATGGGGGGGAGGGGGGTCAATTAACCGAGACCGAGTCTTAGTACGCATCAGCAGGTTACTGTTGTTGTTTATGTGGGGTGAAGCCCTGCCCGAGCACTTGAGCACTTCTCCGCTGTTAACCCTACTCCCTCGTCCGCTGCCAACAGTTTCCCTGTTGCTGTTGTCCGCGACCAATTCTTCCTCTTTGTCTATGTATCGGGGTCCGCCTTCATAGACCGGAGATCCTATCTGAACCTTGGGCGTAGTAGGAGAAGCAGGCAAAGGCGAAGGCTCATCTATAAAGGACACACGGACATCTCTGGGAGAAGCTGAAAGGGAACGTGCATTCATGCTGGAATCGGGGGAAGCCGAACCCTGCAACGGCCCAACCCCCACCCGAGAGGGGGACTTGAGCACACCTTTGGGGGGAGAGCTCGTTTCGGACGGCATCTGGATCGATGGGGACTTCAGCACACCTTTATGAGGAGAGCTCGTTCCCGACTGTATCTGGATGGACGACGATTTGAGGACACCTTTGTGAGGAGAGCTCGTTTCTGACTGTATCTGGCTCGATCTACTCATCGGCTCGGTGCTGGCCCCTGAACTACTACTCTCATGCACTGTCGGTAAACCTCTATTTTTCCCATTCGAGCTATTTTCCTGCAACGGCCACGACCGCTGAAGCTCGTCCATTTCCATGTCCATATCTAGAGACTTCTGCCCGGACAATCTCTGCCGCTGCAAAAAATCCCCTATTAGTTTCGACGGCGGATCCTCCCCGGCACGAAAATCGAAGCTTTCACTCCTATCGTCCGACCCCCCTTCGAAGACCGCCTTGTGCAAAGAACCGTTAAAGAAATCGTAGCTTGAACCCCTCCAAATACCACCCATCTTCTCCTCGGTGACCTTTTCAGATCCAGATCCGGACCCCAAAACGTTTCTTTCATTTCTCTGGGCAACGCCATAACCATTAACATGACTCATACTCTCATTGTCATCGATCTTCACAACGAAATCTCCTGACTTTGCTATTTTTCCTTCTTCTTCTTTATCCAGATCATGCCGGAGAGTGAGCTCCGTGTTTGCATCCCAGGATGTCCCACCGTCTGAAATGTCCTTTCCCAGTCGCTTGTATGAAGGAGGGCTGCAACAGCTCCGCAGAGGAATCATGGCTGCTTGTAAGCCCAGGGTTTGATGGAAAAATGATAAACCGTTTAGAAAGTTGGATTATGAACCCCTAAAAGCAGCTCTGCGGGCTCTCTGGGGATGCCACCCTCCGCTCCACTCCCGTGCAAGCACAACTTTTCTGAACTCCAACCACTCGGAACCCACCTATTCCTCTTCTCACATTATATATATTTTCAAATCTTCCGCCAATCAGTGGTCAACAGTGTAGCTATAAAATTTCTTATTTTATTTACCACATTTACTATCCGGAAAATCCGCCATGGGAACGCAGGACTTTTTAACACTTACAGCTAGACTACGATTGAGTATTTGCACGGCATATATTTGGGATTTGGCCGTGGACGACATTTGTCCGTTGACACTCTCGATTCGATTGAGATAGATGCCTTAAAACTTTCGTGTTTTCCGAGCCACGTGTCACTTAATTCTCCTAGAAACACCTGCCGTTTACCGCGTGCGCCGCGCAAGTCCAACAGAGTCGTCCTCTGCCATAACTGTCACACTCTCTCCTCATGTGTCGTCCTCTGGCTTAACTGTCACACTCTCTCCTCCTCCTTTGGCTTAGCTGTCACGGTCTCTCCTCCTCCCCCTCCTCCTCCTTTGGCTTAGCTGTCACGGTCTCTCCTCCTTTGGCTTCGCTGTCACAGTTTCTGCTCCTCCTATTCCCCGTGTCACACTCTCTCCTCCTCCCCCTCCTCCTCCTTTAGCTTAGCTGTCACGGTCTCTCCTCCTTTGGCTTTGCTGTCACAGTTTCTGCTCCTCCTATTCCCCGTGTGTCGTCCTATGGCTTATCATCCACGTTCTCCTCTTATTCCCACACCCTCTCTTCCACCTCCTCCTCACGCCTCGTGAATCGTACCCACTGGTGTGGGATAAGGGACACCTCAGTTACGTCTGTTTTTAAAAGATTTTTAACATTACCAATTCCCAACAATATTACCAATTTTAACATTCAAATCCTAGTACGCCTCTTACCAATAAAAGAGCTTAACTCTCTAAATTCAGCGAAATCTCAATTACACACTCCATCCATCTATACCTAATCCTAAATTATTCATTCGCGTATTAATGGTGTGGATAGATTTTCTATTTTTTAATCGTAAGTGGGTAGTACTCGTAATGCTCCAGTTCTCACACTAACTTTGCATTAAATATCATACGGCTTGGCTTAAAGAAAGTGTTAGTTGATTAAATAAATAAGAAAAAATGATTGACAAATACTTGGAAGTTAACTCTTTTCTCTGTCTTTACTATTACAAAAATGGATCCACCCACACTCTTAGTCTTCACCTCTTTGTCTTTATTATTACAAAAATGGATCCACCCACACTCCTAGTCTTCACAAAAATGGATCCACACACACTCTTAGTCTTCACTTCTTTGTCTTTACTATTATAAAAATGGATCCACCCACACTCCTAGTCTTCACAAAAATGGATCCACCCACACGGTTTGTCGTTACTATTACAAAAATGGATCCACCCACACTCCTAGTCTTCACTGATGGAAAAGAAAGTTCATTCAAAAAGAGATTTTACTTACATTTTATGGCAAAAGAATGTGTTATCTAGAATCTTTAGTTCCTTTAACATTCGTATATTTTCTCAAAATGGTATAACAATATAATTTTCCAAAAAAAATTTGGGAAAGAGACTTCACCAAAAATGTGATTTTCTCGAAAGGAAAAGAGACTTTAGAAAAGAAATTGACCATTTTCTTCCAAAAGAATTTGTTATCTAGAATCTTTAGTTTCTTTAACATTCTTACATTTTCCCAAAATGATGATGATGATGATGATGATGATTAACGTCCACTAAGATCTACCCTACTTGGTCTATTAGACCTTAAGAGGGTAAGTGATTACTTGTAATTCTTTAGAATTTTGTTTCTGTGCTAGAAAAGCATTAAGAGCACAGAAACAATGTAATTTTCCAAAAAAAAATTAGGAAAGACTTCACCAAAAATGTGATTTTCTCAAAAGAATTGGAAAAGAAACTTCACCATAAAAAGTGTTCATTTTCTCCCAAAAAAATTTGTTATCTAGAATCCTTAGTTCCTTTAACATTCTAAAAAAAAATGGGAAAAAGACTTCACCGAAAATGTGATTTTCCTAAAAAAAATTGGAAAAAAGACTTCACCATAGAAACTGTCCATTTTCTTACAAAAGACTTTGTTATCTAAAGTCTTTAATCCCTTTAACATTCTTACATTTTTCCAAAATAATATAACAATGTAATTTTCAAAAAAAAAATTGGAAAAGAAACTTTACCAAAAATGTTATTTTCTCAAAAGAATTAGAAAATAGACTTCACCATAAAAATGATCCATTTGCTGGCAAAATAATTTGTTATCTAAAATCCTTAATCCCTTTAACATTCTTACATTTTCTCAAATCCCTTTAACATTTTTACATTTTCTCAAAATCCATTTAACATTCTTACATTTTCCCAAAATAATATGGAGAATGTAATGGTCTCCTTTAAGTTATTAAAGTAAATATTTTGTAAAAAAATATAAAATATATTAAACAATGGAATTGGAAGCAAGCATTAATATTATTAGTTTAGTTTTTTTTTTAATTAAATCTTTATTTTATAATTATCATTTTATATGTATGAAAGATTTATTTAACTATGCACAAAACATCATACCCAACAACTTTTCATAATGTTTTGAAGAATTCATAGCGGAGACCATTCATATCAAAATAGTTTTAATTATTCAAGACTTCCAACAAGTCTTTTTTAACAATTTCAACTCTAGGAAAATCCCTCTCGATGCTCTAGACCTTAGAAGGAATCCCATTTTCCCGTGCTTCCCTAACAAACACAACTTTCAACTCCAGGAAAATCCCTCTCGATGCTCTATACCTTAGAAGGAATCACATTTTTGCGTGCTTCCCTAACAAACACAACACTCTTTGATGATGGGTACTTTAAAAAAAATATTTTGAAAGTAAAAACTATACACATGTCAAATATTAACTAAATCTTCAATCACATCTCCTTCAAGGTCCCTCAAAACAATATTTTTTAAAGAGGCAATCTATGTTTAAGAAAGTTAAAAGAAATTAGGGATGGTAGGTGTGGGGGTGGGGTTACCTTAGATGTCAAACGAAACTTTGAAATAAGCTTTGCATGGAGCTTAAGAGAAGCTTTCAATAAAGTAGAAGCACTGGTGTTTTATCATGGGTTAAAGGTTATAAGTTCAAGAGGGATGAAGACCCTTACTAGGAGACTCAACAATTATAATCAAGCATATAAGAAACTAATCAGACCTTAAAGATACAAATTTAGCAAGGCTCGTTTAGAGAATTCAATTGGTGGTTAAAAAGCTTCGAATCTATAGAATTCTTCCAAGTGTTGAGGACCTTCAAAAAAACATGCAAACTGTTTGGAAACAAGCAACTCTACTAGATGTTGGATCAATAAGGATAAATGGGGGGGTTCTACATTATCCCAACGCCCATAGAATCATGGTTTATAGTTTTTCAATGGAACTAATATATACTTTAGTGATGGTGGATGCATGTTGAAACTACTGGTGATATTTATTCAAAGTGAGGGAATGGGAATTTATGATGTTCCAATTAGAAATATTTAGAACAGAAATTACAGATATTATTAAGATTTATCGTAGAGAGAAACAAATTTGCAAACACAATAGAAAAATATGAACTATAAGATTATATATTTATATATAGGAAGCAATCGTCACTTGCCTCTTCGAGGGGGGAACCTCTAATAGAGTTGAGTTTCGATTACAAATAACTTTACAAGACATCTTTTACATTGCTTATACATATTTATATAGTACTTTCTACCTCCTAGGAACATTTTAGAGAAGGAACTTTCTAGCAGGGATGATTTTAAGGATGGAAATTTATATTAAAATGTAGAAACCCGGGCTAATCTTACTAGTCCTTAATACGCAAAATGTAAAATGTTTGGCGATAGTTTTGTAAAAATATTCAAATTTCTAAGGATTTTATATAGTTTCTATAAGCTTTTGGCTATTTTTAAGGTAAAATAATTTTATTTTATGGAATTTGGGCGAATCGTTTTTAGAAAAAATTGAAATTGCGAATCTTTTTTTGGGAAAACCCATGAAAAATTAGCCCATTTGCGAAACTTAGCCCCTAAAATAATCTATGCTTTCTAGTAGGTGAAACCTTCTAGTAAGCCTTATTACATTTATTGCTTTCACACTACTACATGGGCCTTATTTACTAGTGATGGCCTTCATACATAACAATACATGGTAACATATCTATATACATAGGTGGTTAGGGAGGCTAGGACCCTAACATGCCCTCCCCCTTAAAAAAAACATTGTCCTCAATGTCGAAGATGAGGGAATTGCTAAAGAATATGATATTGATTCCCGTGTGGCATCCTATGTTTGTGTATCCTTCCATTGTATTAGGACTTCTTGGATAATGCTCTGACATAGATGATGCTCTTGTTTGTCAAGGACAGCCTCAGGCTACAACCAAATAGAACCTTCTTCGTCTAATTCTGGAAGGTTAGTTTGAATGCAATAATTAGAGCCAACCACTTTCTTTAAGCAGGAGACATTAAAGATAGGGTGGATTTTAGAGTTACTTGGAAGTTCTTATTTGTAAGCCATTAGCCCAATATGTTTGAGGATCTTATAGGGGCCATAAAACTTTGGAGCAAGCTTGTGGTGGTGGTTGTCTTTGAGGGAGGTGTTCTTGTAAGGTTGTAGACAAAGGAAGACATGATCCCCTCTTCCAAATGGAACTTAGAGTGATGTTGGTTAGCCTATTACTTCATCTTATTCTAATCCATGACTAGATTATCTTTGAGAGTGAGGAAAATATTAGCCCGAGTTGTGAGGGTTTTTCAACCTCCGACACTTTGGAGACACCTTGTAAGTAAGAGAGTATCGATGGAGCATTTTGGCTATAAACAACCTCAAAAGGTGTCATGCAAGTGGCATCATGATAAGTTGTATTATACGACCATTCTACTAGGCGTAACCACTGAACATGTTGGGATTGGTGTTTACAAGTAAAGCACCTCAAATATGCTTACAAACACTAGTTGATAGCTTCAATTTGACCATTAGCCCAGGGGGTGATAGGCAATGCTAAGATTCAATTGAGTTCCCTAGAGCTTAAAAACTTTTTGCCAAAAATCACTAATGAAAGTTGAATCATAGTTCGTGGCAATAGATTGTGGTATACCATGTAACTTAAAGATGTTATCCATGAAGACTTGAGCGACTATGGAAGCTTTAAAAGGATGTTGTAGAGAAAAAAAATGAGCATGTTTGGAATGGCAATCAACCACAACCATGATGACATATTTATTGCTAGATTTGGGTAAACCCACAATGAAGTCCATAGAAATGTCTATCCATATAGTAGGTGGAATAGGTAAAGGTTGTGGTTTAGCTAGATTTTTCATTGTTTCTCCCTTGTGTTGTTGATAGAGGTTACATTTGGCCAAAAAAGTGTGGATGTCCTTCTTCATGCCTTCCCCAAAAAATGAACATTTGATCCATTCATATGTTTTATGAAAGTTGGAATGACCTACAGTGGGGGATGCCTGGAGTTCAAATAACATTGTTGATTTAAAGGTGGATTGTTTGCTTAAATACAAATGACCTTTATAGTGAAGCTCTTCATTTTTCCAAGTGTATCATTGAGATTCATGGGGGGGGATATTGAAGTTGTTGGATCAAGCTGGAAATTTTGAGATCTGTGAACAATTCCTTGTAGACCTCATTCAACCAATCTGCTACAATGAAGGAGAATTAAAAGAGTGACCCTTACTCTTCATATTTTCTAGAGAAAGCATCAACTACCACATTTTCCTTGCACTTCTTATTGTAACACCCTGGTTTTGATCCCCATAATGTAATGTAATGTAAATATGTGAATTAGGTTGTGAGTCAAACAATATGGTTGAGGACCAATGAATGTACATTAAAAATATAATAAAAATATATATCACTAGCTACGAGATGAAGGGGACTAAAATGACGAGGGGCTGTGACTCCATGAGAGAGGAACAAGAGAGGGGATAAGGGGAGCTAAAGGGGTATGTGGGGTCACCAAAATACCACCTTTTTACCAACCTTTTACTTCACTTTTACCCATATTTCGCTTTCCTATAACCTTACATTAAGACCATTTTCATGATTACATATGGGTTTAGACTTATTATTTTCCAAAGCATTTATTTTAGTACTTTGAGTGAATTTATGATTAAATATTAGAAAAATAACATGGTTTCACTTATATATCAAAGCTGGATGAGTTTTATGATGTTTACAGGTATATTTGAAGACTCCAAGAAAGTCATATTTGACCACCTAGCTTCAAATTCGAATTTCCTCTTCAAACCCTTGAAGATTTGATGAATATTTGGGAGAATCACTCAAGCATATTGGATAGAGGAGAATCATGGAAGATTGGTTAAGAAATATTTGTGTAGATATATTACTTGCTAGTTGTTAGCACATGGTTATAACCACATGATACATTTGTGGATCTAGGTGAGATTTGTGGATCTAGGAGAGATTTGTGGATCTGAATTCATTATTAGTTATCTTATTTTTTTTATAAATAGGAGTGCCTCCTCCATTCCAAAGGGAGGACTCTTGGAGAAAACGTCCTGATTATGATGGAATAGAACACATTTCATAAGTTCTTGTGTTATTTAATTTACAGTTTTATATTCTTGTTTTGTTATAAGATGTAGTTTTATAGTTCATGTAGTTTGCAATTAGAGTTGTTCAATTATGTTCTAGATTAGTTTATGTACTCTATTCTATAGAGTAGGCCTACTCTGGAAGGATGGAGAGATGATTGATGTAGATTGTCTATTATTTATTTTTGTCTTTCCTTTTCGCAATGATTACTTTCCTTTATGAAGTGTTAAATTATCAGAGTTTAATGGTATGGTGAAAATATGGAAGTTAGAGAAAATTTTTGAGTGTCCCACCATTCCAATGGGTACAGGGGTGGTTGGGTACATTACATATTGGTATCAGAGTGAGCTACAACATTTGGGTCACATGAACCAAACACCAAAGGTGCAGTGCGCAAAATTGCAGAGGAGGAAATTAAGTATGCCTGCAAATTATTTGTCAAAATTTCCCAAGTGAAAATTTGGGAAAATTTCTAGGAAATATGAAGAGATGGAGTTCAAAGGTTAAAATCCTCAATTTTAATCTCTAATCGATGATTACAAACCTAGAACTAGCCAAAATTAAAGTTACAAAGTAGGCAAGGATAAATTGGGTAAAAAAAACCCATTTTCTAAGCGAATCCATGTGGAATTCATGCTTAGAATTGTTGTTGGGTAAATCAATAATGGTAAATTGACAAAATCAAAATGAATTTTCAGGTTGAATTGACAATTACAATGGAAATTTGACTAAAATGATAGAGTTGCAGAGTCGACCATGGAGGAATTTGGGGAAATTTAGGAAAATCCCCAAATTTATAAACAATTCTAGTTGAATTGAGTTTAGAAGTGGTTGGAGGGTCAAAAAATGGAGGCAATTGTCCATGGGAACTTAATTACAATGTTTCATGGCAGTTGTGATGTAAAATTTTGGAATCAGACATTTTTGAACATTTGGGGATTTTTGGAATTTTTGGACAAATTCAAAAAATTTAATACATAGTGACATGGAGGCCACATGTTAGGTGGCATGGAATATCATGGTGGCAGGGTGATAGGCCATAGTGGAAATCTTGAGGGTCTATAGTTCACGGTGGTGAGCTCGAGGGGCGACGTAGGGTCCATGGCAGACGAAGTGGCAAACTCCCAAACCATAATTGGTATCAAAACTTTTTAAAGTGATTTCAAAAAGTCTCAAAATGCTCTGATTTGAATGAGAGTTTGACATGTATGTGGAGGGAGGTATGGTGGTATCAGATCCTTTTGTGTTGTTAACATCCCTCCAACTAAAATTTTTGATATCATTCTTTGTAGTTTATCATCCTTCAACCTTTGTCGTCAAATCTAGGGAATGAGCAAGTTGTGCGTTGGGGTAAAGGTGTGGGATGGGACTCGCCCATTTCCACTACCAATGGATGGGTGCCAATTGGAGGAATGACAAAGAAAGTGGGACCCCTATCACATCCATGGTTAGACTGGGTACCATGTGGATAGTTGAGTATAGGTGGGGCCTGTAATATAATTTAATAAAATAAAGGAAAAGAAAGAAAGAGGAAAGAGAAGAAGGGTGACAGAGGAGAAAGAGGAAGGAAGAGAGAAAGAGGAAGGTAATGGAGGATGATGAGGTCACTACTACATATGGGGTTAAAATAAACGTCCGACGACAAGGATAAATCCAATCATATCGTCGCAAATTATGACAAAATATTAAAATTTTATTCTTTTTTTTCTAGGTGCCTCGATGAACATCAAACTTCTGACGCACATCTATACTCGTTGATCTTTCGACAAATGTTCGTCGATCTATCAAAGAATGTAGAGAATGCCAATTGCCCATTTGAAAATGATTTAATGGTCATTGACTTCGCTGACTTAGTCAACTTTGACATAGTCAACGTTTGTCGGAAGATCGACGGAGGTAAGTCTTTTCAACTATTTTGTTGTACGTGTGATGATTATAAACCTTTTTATGCTCATTGTTTGTTGCATGATTTATTATTCTTTTTTCTATGTGCTACTTTCCTCAAATCCAATTCTTGATCTGCATAGCTTGGATTTTGTACTTTGAAGGTTACAAATTTTTAATATTACTTTATCTCTTTTTTAAATACCCAGATTGGATCCTTAACCCTTAGACCCTCTTTCATTTGGGGACACAAACTTTTCCCCTAGGAAATAGGTATGAACATGTCTATTCAATTCCATTTAATTACTATACAATTTGTCTTGGTCTAGTTCTCTTTTATTGTTTGATTTTATTACTTGCTTATAGTCAAGCTTTGGAACTTATGTGGTAAAAATGTATGGTTTTGATTTGTTGATTATTTTTATAAACCTTTAATAAATCTATGACGAAAATGGATTAATTATCTAGTACATATGGGGTCAATATAATTCGATGACATTTGTACCGTAAGAATATATTCATATATTAATGTCCTTATATTACTTCAATTGATTTTGTTGTAAATATAGGAAATCCCAATGCCAACACCTAAAGAAAGTGAAAGGACAATTGCTAGGTTAAGGGTTGCATTGGAGGCATAGGCCGGTACTGATGGGAAATGTTATTGCCTTTCCAATCAATGTAGGGGCTTGAAAAGAAGAAGACTTGTAGGGAAAATAGTTGAAAGACAATGTTTTATGTATGGGCATTGTGAAGGGGGGCATACATATCGTCCCATGGTAAGTTATCATTATATATGTCTTTGTATTGATTGTATTTATAAAATTTTATTTCATTTTAATACATACACTAACATTATTGATTGTTTGTAATTATAAATATAAATCCTCCTAAGTGTATGTCACCAGATAAACATCTGCCAAGTAGTAGTAGAAATACTATTGTACAAAATGTGGAAGATGGTATCGATATTGAAGATCAAGTCAATCATATGGAAGAAGATGACACCAATTGCAAGATACCAGATACAATAAATATGCATAACAGAAATAAAATGCTAGAAATGGCAGAATAACAGTAATATATCCAGCATAATCTCCACAATAACACAGAAATGATATAAGAACAACAACAGAAATAGCACTTTGATTTAGAAAGCAATGTTCACAGGCCTCTTCGAGGGGGCAACCTCCAATCGAGCAACGCTCTGTTACAATAATCTCCAAGCTAGGGTTTTCATACCCTCGACCCTTATTTATACTAAATATGTCTATCAAGAGAAGCATCTAGAGGAAGATCCTTCTAGAAGCGGAAGCTTCTATTAGGT
>JASDQU010309660.1:105349-116046 GCA_032191745.1 Picea mariana
GAGTTTCCTGGGATAAATGATGTGTCTCTTGTGATTGTGTATTTCTCAGTGATCCTATCTTATGCTATTGTTATCTAGTGAAATGCAAAGAACTCTAATAATAGCTTAAACCTCAACAGATAACCCCCATGATGTGGTTGTTCCTCTTGCTCCTCATGTTGGGGGGCTCCTCTATCCTCTAATAGAATTACCCACCACTATTACCTACCTCGAGAGTCGGCACCACTCTAGTGCAATGTTGACATAGGAATCAATGATCTCCTCACAAGATTACCCCATATGGCCTCCACCACTCCACACAACACTATGTCAAAACACTATCACATGTTTGTTGGTTGTGCATGAAACTCCATTGTTCATTGTCACTTGGCCTCAAATTCAGGGTCCACCTACTACCTCTATCATGTTGTACCTAATTCATGATCATGGTGACCACTTCACCACCCCACTACCTCCAGATCCCTTATAACCACTACTACCAAGTATGTTATTGTTGTTAGGGCACCGCTCACCATGGGTATCTCCCACCCTCATGGTCCCCCATCTGCACATAAAATAAACTACCCATTGGCAATATTTTATATGTATAAAGTAGTAATGAAAGCAATAAAAATACAACATAATTATAGTATCATAAATATAAATACTCACCCATGGGACCCTAGTCCTACCTGAAGTCCATCCTCACATATAGGAACTCTAGGATAATATGTGGCACTTGGAACCACCAATGAAGGAAACCATGAGAGAAATACCCCCTTGTTGATTTTTCAATAAGCAAGGCTTGAGCAAGAAGTTCATTCCATCTTAGCATTTTAATTAAACCATAAACAATTTGTTGAAGCAACCAAGATCACAAGAAGAAACACCATGCACAAGTACACAATAAGTATTCTGGGAAACCCTTCTCAACAAGGGAAGAAAACCCAACCAATCCTTTTCTATACTCTTTAAGAGAAATACCTTCACCACCATAAACACCTAACACACAAAAGGGTGCTCGCAAACCCTAGAAACCTAGCGCCCAAGAGAGGTGTGCACTTTTCCCAAGAACAAGTGTTTGTTGAAATTTCCAAACTCACACTTATGATATGATTCCTCAATGGGGAATTTACCTTTACTTATATTAGACTGAACATGTCAACAGTAGTGTTTATTGGCACAACAGGGCCGACCTCAATAACTCATAATATAATTAATAATTATCATATCAATTATCTTTTACATTAATTATCATTCACATTAATTATATTTCACTTTATGGTGGGGCTGACCTATACCCTTTACATCACAAATAGGTTTACAGGTAAGTATGACTCTTGAACAATATAGCAAGGGATCTCATACACCCACTAGTACTCAACCACTAGGGGCACATCCATCTGTTCTCAACCACATGGATGCCTCTTTATCTCACTGCATCTCACATGAGAACCACACTCACTAGTGCTCAACCACTAGGATCATGTTCACTTGTGCTCATCCACGGGCACATCCAACTCAACATATCTTATTTCTCACTGCATTACACAATAGATTCATATGGAGTTCATCATCTCAAATCTATACTCAGAGGAGGATAATACATCGTTTCATCTCTGTCTTAGAATGATGCACCCAACTCATGGGATTTCACATGTTCACCTGTGCTCAGCCACAGGCACGTCCAACTCAGTAGATCTTCTTTCTCACTGCGTTACATAGGAGGATCATCTGGAGTATCATCTCAACTCTCTGCACATAAGAGGTCAGCAAAACATTCCAGTTCTGTCTTAGATAGAAACCACGTACCCATTTCATTGGAACACCCAACTCATGTGCTCTCTCTCAGGTCAACTCAATCACTCTATGTCTTGGAGGATGTCTCATGCAGTTGTAATCATCAACACTCCCTCTCAGCTAGGGTGGTATTCTCCATCAGGCCAAGTCTTGCATGGAAGTACTCAAACTTTGTCTTGGTTATAGTCATAAACACTCCCTCTTAGCTAGAGAGATATTCTTCACCAAGTCAGTTTGGTGAAGATGTTTGCAATTTGCTCATATGTAGGAAGGTACTTCACATGTATTTCTTTCCTCTGCATTGTGTCTCTGAAAAATAATATTTTATCTCAACGTTTTTCGATCTATCATGAAACACATGATTCTTAAAGAGATTCACACAACTCTAGTTATGATCATAGGATCCATCTCATAGTCAAGTAAATATGTTAGAAGATTACGAAGCCACAATGCTTGACGAACTGCCACACTCAATGCTATCTACTTTGCTTCTGCGATACTCAAGGTCACAGAGCCTTGTTTCCTGATGCACCAAGAAACCATGGAAAACCTCAATGAAAAACAACAATAAGATGTGATCTTTCCGGTCCACTGTACTCTCTGCCCAATCTGTATCGACATATCCCTACAAACTCAAGTCCACACTGGAGGCATATCTCATGCCATATACAACTATGCCTCATATATATATCAATACATGTTTTATTTCTATTTCGTGAGTTTGCCTCGTTTGACTCATGAATTGAATAAGTACATTCAATGCATAGCATAAATCAGGTCTGGTGTTAACCAGATACATTAGTGATCCAATCAGTTGTGGATCAATCTCGTCTGAATCATCATCATTCTTTTTCTTCAAATCCATAATCATCGGTGTATGGATTTGCATTCTGTTACACTGAACTTATTTAATATCTCCACTGTATATTTTCCTTGACTCGAGAAAAGTCTCATTGGTCCTCTGTCATACTTCTTGTCCTAAGAAGTAGTGCATCATACCCAGATCCTTCATCTCAAAATCAAAAGTCAAAGCTTTCTTGTATCCAACAACACGACTTCTAGATCAAGTGTCTCATCATAGACAATTCCCTTTATTTGCGGGAATCCTCTGGCTACAGATCTCGCTTTTTATTTATCGACACTTCCATCACCTGCATGCTTGATCTTATGGATCCACTTAGAAGTCACCACACACTTCCCTTATGGTCTTGGAAAAATATATCATACATCATTTTTTATTATATATTGGTATTCTTCTGTCATGGCATCTTGCCATACCTGTTCACCTGTCGCTTCTCCATGACAAGAGGGCTCATAATCAATTATGTGGATCATGGTTGAAGGGCAGATTAGAAATATCTTTTCTCTCTCAGGATGTGTCTTGAGGGGATTTGTATGTTCCTCTGCCTCCTGCAGAGTTTGTTGAGCCTAGGCAGGCCTTTTATGCCCTATTGCAATATCTTTGGGCATGTCAATTGGAGCAACTGGATCAGCTGGAACAATTGGAATAACGTGTGTCTCCCTCTGAATTGATGAAGGGGGAGAAGGTATTGTCTCACTGTCAATCTCCATATGATATTCTTTGGATCTTTCACAAGCTATCTCTTCTTCAAAGGAAACAACATGTTTGCTTGTCTCAATCTATCTCTGACCAGGGATGTTGATCTGACATGTCTTTGAAGATTCACTTGTTATCTCATAAATGTATCCTTTCTCCCTGGAGGGTCTAGCTTGGACCTCTTCTCTTTGTGTACATGAAAATACACCAGGCACCCAAATATCCTGAAGTGTTTCAATCTCGGGCTTCACTCCGGTGAAGGCTTCTTCGGAAGTTATGTTTCTTCAAAATCTGGTGAAGACTCCTGTTCTGAACATATGTTGTGTCATGCATGCTTCTTCCCATAGAATCATAGAAAGATTATGATCATGCATTATTGCATTGGTTGCCTCAATGATGGTTCTATTCTTCCTCCTTCTCAAATAGTTTTGACTCCCTCTGAAGTCTAAAGTATAACCATCTTCCTTTGTTGTTAACCTGCCTAGAACAAGAAAACAAATGAAAGGAAACAAAACAAGAATATCTCCTAAAGGAGAATAATGAGTACATCTCTAGAATCAAAACAATTTAAGGATTGTTGTCACAACTACAACACCTACTTGTAATATAGAAAACTTTAGAAATGTAGTTTAGAGGCATGATAATTAAAACAATCAAACCTGGAGTCTTCACTTCCAGTGTGTTGTTCCTCTGAATGCACTGAGATCCCTTTGGATCCATGACTTCAAAAAAGGTTCCTTCCTCCTGCAATTTCCCTCATGAAAATGATATAAATAATATATATAAAAGTGCATACCTGAGGGTGTTGATATGATTTCTCTAATGGCACATAGTTGATCTCTATTCTCTGATATCTTCATGAAGAAGGTAGTCACGGTGTCACCTTTTTTCATCTTGTTATTTTGAAGCTATCCCTTCAATATAAGAGCTTGAGTAGATGATTGGCTTCCTTGTCTTGACGTCATCTTCCTTCCATTCATCAATAGTTGTGTCTGGTAAACCTTTTTGTATCAACCACAATAATTCTTCCTCTGAAGTCTTGTCTTTCAAGAACTTGAAGTTGCTTGATCCATCAATCTTATCTTCCATCATAATTTTGTTCATCATATTTTTAGATTCTTCACAAACCCTTGTTCACTGGGATAAAAAACCTAATGGCTAGGATAAGATCGCAACCTTAGGTTTTTTTGGGCTTGTGACTGCCAACAATAATCCTTGAAAGTCAAAAGAACACAGGTAATCTTGAAGGCTTCTTCAAAGAGCTGTAGAAACCCTAAAACCAGAAATATGCATAAATTTGTAGAACCCTAGGGCCAAAAATCCAAAATTCTCAGAATTTTACTTTGAGAGTTTCTGGAGGTGCGTTGAAGGAGGCCATACGCCCCTGTCCAAATTTCATCCCCAACGTCCAAGTGTGAAGTGTTGAAACACCCAAAAGAATAGGGTCATACAGATTTTCTGGAAACCCTAGGAGGGTCGTACGATTCTGCAAAAGAGGAGAAATGACTTGTAGAATCTTGTGCAATGGGTTCTTCAAGACCTATGCTCTGATTCCATGTTGATTTTTCAATAAGAAAGGCTTAAGCAAGAATTTCATTCCATCTTAACATTTTACTTAAACCATAAACAATTTGTTGCAGCAACCAAGATCACAAGAAGAAACACCATGCACAAGTACACAAGAAGTATCACGGGAAACCCTTCTCAACTAGGGAAGAAAACCCAGCCAATCCTTTTCTGTATTATTCAAGAGAAATACCTTCACCACCATAAAAACCTAGCACACAAAGGGTGCTTACAAACCTTAGAAACCTAGCGCCCAAGAGAGGTGTGCACTTTTCCCAAGAACAAGTGTTTGCTGAAATTTCCAAACTCACACTTATGATATGATTCCTCAATGAGGAATTTACCTTTACTTATATTAGACCAAACTTTTCAACAATAGTGTCTATTGGCACAACATGGCCGACCTCAATAACTCATAACATAATTAATAATTACCATATTAATTATCTTCCACATTAATTATCTTTCACTTTATGGTGAGGCCCACCTATACCCTTTACATCAAAAATAGGTTTACAGGTAAGTCTGACTCTTAAACAATATAGCAAGGGTTCTCATACACCCACTAGTTCTCAGAGACTAGGGGCACATCCATATGTGCTCAGTGAAAGGGATGTCTCTTTATCTCACTACGTCTCACATGAGAACCACACTCACTAGTTCTCAGCCACTAGGATCACGTTCACCTATGCTCATCCACAGGCACATGAAAATCAACAGATCTTATTTCTTGCTGCATTACACATGAGAGTCAATCTG
This sequence comes from Picea mariana, assembly GCA_032191745.1. Lineage (NCBI taxonomy): Eukaryota > Viridiplantae > Streptophyta > Pinopsida > Pinales > Pinaceae > Picea > Picea mariana. The sequence continues at coordinate 111,012 of JASDQU010309660.1, forward strand.
ATTTCATCATCTCAACTCTCTTCTCATAGGAGGATAATACATCATTTCATCTCTGTCTCATAATGATGCACCTAGCTCATGGGATTTCACACGTTCACATGTGCTCAGCCACAGGCACGTCCAAATCAGAAGATCTTCTTTCTCACTACGTTACACAAGAGAATCATCTGGAGTATCATCTCAACTCTCTGCATAGAGGAGGTCAACACAACATTCCAGTTTTGTCTTAGATAGGAACCACATACCCATTTCATGGGCACACCCAACTCATGGGCTTTCTCTCAGGTCGACTCAATCATTTTGTGTCTTGGAGGATGTCTCACGCAACTGTAGTCATCAACACATCCCACCTCACCCCCGCACATGTGGATTAGTAACCCTCCCCACCATATTATATATGGACCAATCACAAGGATCCCAAAGCTTGTGTGAGATCTCAGGAGATCCATTTTTCTGCACAATTTGCACCATTGGAACCATGTAATCACCACCTCTAGTGATGTCTACTCCATTCATTTCCACCAAAAATTTCATGTCGGGTCCATCCCCTCATCAAATTTCAACAAACATGTACACGAGCTCATTAGCTATGTTTCTTACACTATTTGCACTATCATATTTCTCATCATGATCACTTTTATGCTAGGTATTCAGTTTCATATGTGTAGGTATTTGTTGTGAGGCCCTCTTTTATTCTCCTCAATGCATGTTGTAGGCCCTTCACCCTACCACTTCAAGTATACTCCTTCAATTTGGCATATCAATACTCCCTTTGATATTATTGAATTTACCATGATCACCCCCCTTAAGTATGCTTTTAGGGATTTTCATTTCCCAAATTTGCATGCAATTGGTCCCAACTCTACATATATTTAGTTTTTACTGGTTGATAACACTCCACCCTCATGGGTTTCCTTGGTTGTATCACCCCTTGCACTATCGGCACCCATGTTGGTTTTCCCATAAGGTGGAAGTCTATATAGTATATATATTAGAGAATGAGTCTCATACCTCTTTCTCATTAACATGCTAAACCATTCCATCATACTCCCAATGGTTCACATTTATTATGGTTGGTTATACTAAATTAATTACCACATTTTCATTGGCCTCTCATATACCCTAGGATCAATAGACCATCTGCAATCCAATTCATCAATCATTCACCCCAAAGGATATCCAACCAAGGGGCCCCGTCGTCTGATACACTCTTACCACTCTCACCACATAGGTCTGAGTCATTTAATTGCAAGACTAGGACACCCATCTCCTCATTTGTACCTTAGTCACACTTTTGCATTCTTTTATTTTTTAGAAATTGTAAAAAGCACATTATTTACAAAGGAAGCATGGTCCTAGGTGCTTGTAGCACTACATTTATCATAGTATCCATTTATATGATTGCCAAAGTTTCCTTCATCAACCACATATCCATTTGCATCCACTAATCCTCGGTCTCAGTTCAAAATACAATTAGCATATTTGATTTTCCCTTTAACATTAGATCATTTTGTGTCTAGCTATTTTTTTTACTGCCAACACTTCTAGCCACAATTTATTTTCTCCACCCAAAGTAAATCTTGAGTCTCACCCTCATTTACTACCTCATATGTAATTATCAAAATCTTCCCACATTACAGTTCAATATGTGGTCCTTCCTTAATTGATTTTAAGGGACACCTTGTCCTTTATGGTTGTGTCTTAATTCATGTCAACACCAACTCATGTTTTCCAAGAATGTTTTTGTATCTCAGTTCCCATCCCCAATGAATATGGTGAACCCTAGATGGGACAGAGAGAGTCATCATATCCCTCTAATTTTGTTGACTCCCCTAATGTTTTATGTTGTTTCATTTACACATCAAGATATATTGTACATCACGACAATTGCAAATTCAAGTTCCAATCGAAGATCCCTAAAATTGTTAGGCGATCAATTCCCCCAAGCATGAGGGTTTATCATTATTTATCCCTTCAAGTTCCATGGAACCCTCTCCTCAAACCAATTATTTAGTGTTATCGGTGCCCTTGAGGGTGATGTAGATTTCTACTTCATAGATTCTCCAACTACAACATCATTAGCTATATCTTAGAAATAATATGTCTCTCAAAGAAGATCCCCAATGATATTGTCTTCTATTGTAATGTATTTTGATAATTTCACAAGCATGGGACATGCCCACCTTGTTTGTATAAAGAGATAAATTACCCTAGGATGTTTTCTTTTCAGGTGGGTTTCATATTTTCTTTATAGGATGTCCTTTCTTCTTGGTTACAAATCTCTCTCTCTCTCTCTCTCTCTCTCTCTCTCTCTCTCTCTCTCTCTCTCCAATGTATCATATGTTATAGGTATTTGAGACATAAAATGATGATTTATTTTTGCTATATGGTATCTCTTAACCTTATACATCAAAGGGAAATTGTTATCACCTAAATTTCATGAATCACAAAGCTATTCAAGTGATTATTGGGAAATATCATCAATACGACATAAAAATTTCTAATTCATGGAAATTATACAAAACTCTAAGATAATCTCAAAAAACTTTGCAAAATTGGGTTTTATACACTTGCACGACCTACCTTCACTAACACTCATGCAACTTTCATGGAACTTCCTTCGAAAGTTGTGCAAATTTGCTTACACACTTGAAGCTGACTCATTCATTGTCGTTAAGGAACTTTTTCTATCTCAAGGACATCTAAGTTTCTATACAAGAGAAATTCAATCTCATGGGGAGTACCTTGGCTTCCCAAGGGTCTGCATTAAAGCATTGGATCCACAATTCAAACAAGATGCATTCACCTTGAAACTAATTTGCATAAATCTTGGAAATTCTTTTATAAATAAGAGTCATGGGCTATATTCAAAGGAAGGAAAAATTGTGCAAAGTTATGTTATATGAATGATATTGGAGACCATATTGTCTTGCTTTCTCATCTCAAAAATTTCTCTCATACTTGTTTGAAGCTCTTCCATTGAAGGAGTAAGAAAATTTTCTTCATACATGTTATTATGAGAGAGAGAGAGAGAGGCCATCAAAGAAGCAAAAGGACCCTCCCAAGGAGAGTGTTAACTCACACTTGGATCCAACCATTCTCCCCAGGTGAAAATTTTCATGTTCAAATCCCATCCATTAGTAATACATGAGTATTTATGCTTCCCTCAATTTTATTGTTTAAATTTCATAGTTGTAGCTTAGTTTATTATTTTAGTATCTCATGTATGTGTCTTCATTTCATGTCTATTGCAATGATGCTCATATAATTGGTTTGTATAACAATTATCTACTCTATATTATTGCAGCCTATTTATAGTGAGGGATTTTTGTCTCACCATTGTGACAAAACACCCCAAACATAAGCCACATGCAAATAAGGGTAGTGGGAATTTTAAGAAGGACACTAAAAAGTTGTGTGAGTTCCACAAAATACCCTAGCACAATACTAGTGAATGTCACTCAAAGTAGTCATTATTTGTCGAGTTAAAAACTTAAAAGCCTCAAAGTAAAACTCTAGCTTAGACTCTAATTTGGATCCAAATAAGGGAATGAAAATCATCAATGTGGAATCTAGTGTTACCATTGCATAAACAAACATCCAACCCAAATATATAAAGGATATCGAGGAAGGTGATCACCTATTCCATTCACAGATGTGGGTGAAGGGGACTCTACTACATTTCATTGTTGATAGTGGTATCCATAAGAACTAATCTTAACCAAGGTCTTTAATAGATTGAATTTTCTAACAATGTCTAACCCCCAAACATACACCATTGGTTGTCTCATCCAGGGGCACAACATCCTTGTAAGTTATCAATGCCACCTACCATATGACATGAAACCCTTCAAATATGAGGTAATATGAAATGTTTCCCTAATTCAAGTTTGTGATGTTCTTTTAAGACAACCCTATATGTGGAAATGTTATGTTGTTTACAAGTTTAGGGCCCATTATGTCATTTATACTTTGATAGATCATCTCTATAGGGTACTATAGGTAGCTCTAACTATTTTGGTTTCCTTGATCTCAATGAAGCAATGAAAGAAACCAATGTCTCAGATATAAATATTTGTCCAATTTATGATTTAGTAAGAAGGTGAACAAAACATCATTATGACTTCAATGACATCTACATGGGGTCTCTCTACATAGTATAAGTAGGTGGATACAATAGTGGAATAATACATAGATATATTTTATTCACCTATAGGGGTGCCTCTATACTACCAAGTCAAGCATTCAATTAATTTGATACCTAGTTCTCCTTTACCTAATGTCCCAATATACATGGGCTCTCTTCGATAGAATGAAGAAATCAAACATCGAATTCAAGAGCTCACCTAAAAAGGCCACATTTGATTGATCTCCTCATCTTGTTGGAGCCTAATTGTGTTCTTACATAAGAAATATGGCACATGGAAACTCTATATTGACTACGAATCTTTGAACAAAATCCTAATTAATAAGAGAACAAAATCCTAATTAATAAGAGATATCAAATCGTCTGAATTGATGGTCTTCTTGATTAGCTCAAGGGTGCCAAGTTTTTTAGTCAAATTGATCTAAATTTAGGCTATCGCTAAGTACCAATTGAGAAAATTGATGTATGGAAGACAACCTTTAAGTCTAAAGAAGGCCTTTTTGAGTGGTTATTCATGCCTTTTAGATCGATTAATGCATTAACAATGTTCATGAGGATGATGGATAATAAGATGTATTCATTCACAAATTCTTTTGTGATCATATGCTTGGATGATTTCCTCATCTTTTTTTTTTTGTCAGCTAGATATACCTGACTTGTGGGATTGTCCTGTAGCTGGGATCGCACCCATACTAGATCACACCAGCCCTTAATGATCAGGAGCTCAGGACCAAGTGTCATAAAAATGCTCAAAATTGAACTTGCTCAGAAATGGTTGATGTTGGAACGACGGGATAGGTCTCGTCGATACGAACCTGCTGGCGCGAACGGCATGCAAAACCGACTCTGCATGAGAAAGTTATCTCAGTCAGAAATTTCTAATTTCAT
>JASDQU010309661.1:48377-58868 GCA_032191745.1 Picea mariana
TGCCGACCAGACTCACATGTGGAGTAGAGGGGTCACGCACGATAACTAGAGACATTGAGGGAGAGGTGTGGACAACAGCCCTGCCACAGCCTACTAGCACTCTCTCCATGGCTTGAAGTATAGGTTAACGATTACCTAGTTTGAGAAGACCCACGATGCTGCGAGGGCCGACTGCGATAGTCTCTCACGATGATTCTAAGGGGCACTCAATAAGGTAGGAGCCTTATTCCTTAGAGGCCCTTAGTCTAGGGGTTTTGATGTCTACCAAGTCAGTCAAGAGGCAAGTGGCACCCTTGGAGCATGTAGTGCAATTAGAAGGGCACTTTGTGCAAGAAAAATGGAAAGAGGCAAGTGGCACCCTTGGAGCACGTAGTGCGTCCTGAAGGGCACGTCGTGCAAGGGAAACAGAATGGGGCGAGTGGCACCCTTGGAGAACCTAGTGCGTCTTGAAGGGCACGTTGCGTTGCTAATTAATAAATGAATGAACCTAGATGGCCTTGGAACGGATTATGTGATGAGAAATATTTAAAGCAATTTACCTAATAAAATGTCGCCCAACCCAGGAAAATAAAGTCTAGGTCTAAGTGATACTTGTGATAAAAAAAATATATCTATTTATATAAAAATAAAAATAAAAATAAATAAATAATAATGATAATCATCATTAATCATGTGACAAGTAGGGGGTAAGTAATTCAATTAATTTATAAAAATCTTTTGGGGGATAAAATTTAAAAGGGGGAAATAGGGAAATAATTGTTTTATCACATATGCTAATTAAAAATTTATTAATTAAAAAGGAAAAGGGGAAAAAAATAATTTTCTACACATGCCAATTTGAGTTTTAAATAAAAAGGGAAAGAGGGAAATTTAAAAGAATTAGGAAACTAAGAAAAAACAAGAAACATAAAAAGAAAGGGGAAACACAAGGAAAAAGCAGAAATACTAACTTAGTAAGGTATCTACCATTTTAGAACTTTCTAAATTAAACTCAACTAGTAAATTAGTAAGGGGGTAAGTCATTAAAATGGGTAAGGGAATATGGGGACACCTAGGAACGATTCTAGGAATGCTTTTAGGTGGGTGAGGGAAATAAGAGTAATTAATTAATTAATTAATGAAATTAATTTATGGTGCAATGAAGGGGATGGTTGACACATGTACAGGGATGATTTTTATGAATTGAATTATTGAACAATAAATTAAATGGGATTTTGGGAAAGTAAGTGACTTAGAAACTCTATATAAAGGAGGGAGGAGGAGGATGATGGATATCTTTTGTGATGCGTAGCGTTACGCTGCAGAATTTTAGACTTGATTGACTTAGCTTGTTGGAGTTGGGATACCCATCTCGGTGAGGAGTGGTAGCTTGGCCTTGCGACGCGAGCTGGAAGCTAGTTGCTTTCTGTTTTAGTGTGCATGGCCCCTTTGCAGCTTGAGGGGCTAAGGGGGAAGAAGAGTACCCCTAGCGTTGGCTGGGAGGTACCGGTGAAGTCTCATTGGTCGGCAAGCGAGAGATACACGTAGCACGCAGGATAACGACTCAGAGAGAATGACTTGGGCTATGGTAGGTTTACTTGATTATGCATGGTAGATTCTTATTATACCTCACACTTTCAATTCTGTATTTTTAATTGGGTAAGGAAAATGTTTACTTAGCATCTTAACTGATAACTTATTTTCCCCATAGCCTTAAGCTCGCTGTTGATTGATTCCCTTGGCTTTCGATCCCTGCGTGTTGAGCCTGTCCTTTGGTTTTGTTGATTGTTGTGAAGAGTTTATATTTTCATCCTCATCCCTAGTTTGTCAGTCCACACCTGAGCAGTCAGCCAGGAGCCGAATCAACGATCGTCACTTCAGTGCACACTGACCTATAGATTCTAATGCCCTGCTTTTCTGTGCGTGAATGACGAGAGAAGGCTGTGTTTGCCCAAAAATTTACCCCTTCTTTTCTCCATGCCTTGATCTCCTCCTTGTTTTGGTCTCTGCTTGTTATATCACCTCTACGTCCTAATCGTTCTCGACATCTGAAAACTGTGTTTAGTGTTCTCTGCATTTCAACACCCTCAACGATGAAATTTCTAACTTGACATTTTTTTTTTAAATGTTGCTGGATAAATTAACTCTGCTTGGTAATACCTTCCTGGCTATTTAACTATGTGTTTTTTTTTGGGGCATTATTCTCTACAATTTTTATACTCTGCACCTTAATATTTGACGACGAATTAAGACTGCAAATCATGGGTGTTTACCTAGCGATTGCCACTTCTTAAGACTACATTTCGTTTTTATTTACTAGGTGAATTTCCACTCTCAAAGACACATTCGTTGCTTGTGTTTACCTGGCTATTTGCCACTTCTAAGGTTTGCATTTCGTTTTTATTTACTGGGCGAATTACCACTCTTAAAGACACATTCGTTTCTTGTGTTTACCTGGCGATTTGGCACATCTTAAGTTTGCATTTTGTTTGTATTTACTGGGCAGATTTCCACTTTTAAAGACACAATCGTTGCCTAGGTGTTTAACTGGTGATTTTCCATTATTAAGATTGCATTTATGTAATGACTTATTGCTCTGCGATTTCCATTTTAAAGACTACAATTTGACAATTGTTTGCTTGGCTATTTGGCCATTATAAAGACTGCGATTTTTCCATTTTAAAGACTGCAAATTGCCAATTGTTTGCCTGGCGATTTGGCCATTATAAAGATTGCAATTTTTCCATTTTAAAGACTGCAAATTGCCAATTGTTTGCATGGTTATTTGGCCATTATAAAGACTACGATTTTTCTATTTTAAAGACTGCAAATTGCCAATTGTTTGCCTGGCGATTTTGTCCATTATAAAGACTATGATTTTTCCATTTTAAAGACTACAATTTGCCAATTGTTTGCCTGGCGATTTTGCCATTACAAAGAGTGTGATTTTGCCATTTTAAAGACTGCAATTTTCCAATTGTTTGCCTGGCGATTTGGCCATTATAAAGACTACGATTTTTCCATTTTAAAGGTTGCAATTTTCCAATTGTTTGCCTGGTGATTTGGCCATTATAAAGACTGCGATTTCGCCATTTTAAAGACTGCAATTTGCCAATTGTTTGCCTGGCAATTTGGCCATTATAAAGACTACGATTTGTCATTTTAAAGACTGCAATTTTCCAATTGTTCTCGTGGCGATTTGGCCATTACAAGTACTACATTTTTTCCACTTTAAAGACCACAATTTTGACTTTATGAGACTGCGAGTTTGCATTTATGAAGACTGCGATTTTGCCTCTAAAAAAAACTGCTATCTGTTACCTTTACTGCATGGCGATTTTTACCATTATGAAGACTGTGTTTTACATTTGTTGGACATTGATAGTAACCCTACTTTTACATATTTGTTTTCTGGACAACGTTTTAATGATTGGTGTTTACTTTTTCAACGTTTTTACCTAATTGACAAAAATTCTATTTTTCATGCAATTACCATGCCAACGTTGATTATTATCCTGCCAACGTTTCATGCTGTTTTAGACAACTATTTACTAGGTTTGACAACGAGTCCACGTAGCCAAATTATGATAGATATTTTTTTATTGGAACAACAATTTATCGGTCAATTCCCTAGTAATTACAACATTTAGTCAACCGACAACAATTGATACCTGAACTTTCATGTCTGGGATTTATAGTTAAAGTCTTGCCAATTTTGTTTTGTTATATAAATGTTAACCATGACAAAAATAGACAGCACTACATTGATGGTTTAAACAGATATGTTGATCAGGAACAACAATTTTATTGCAGCCTTTATTTTATTTAGTAGCATAACATTTATATGAGATATTAAGGCTAGTATGCGACCGAGATATATAATATATTTAGGCGGCAGAGAATTAGTGTATAATGGGCGAGACATAATAAATAATTACCTCAACTAAATTATTCCTAGAGTGATTAGAGCTTGAGGAAAATAAAGGTTGTTGTCGTTCAAGGGAAATAATAACATTTATTACTAATAAAAGTCATACCAGCTTGTTGTTGATTCTTATCAAATAATAGGATTTCCTTGTTAGACAAGTCATAATGTTTTGTTATAGGATGGTTGGTTACGATAGTTTACCCTTCACACCTAGACTTATTGATTAACCTTGGGGCTTCTTGGTCGTCGTTGAGTCATTTAATGGATTGCGCATTTGTTGAGCAATGTCTTCATGCATATTGTCTACCTGCTGCTTGGGGGTGTAGGCGTAGTCTTCCTATCAATTATTTCACCTCTTAGCACATCAGATTTATCTTGAGACCTTGATCCAGTTAGGTTAGGTAGTGCCAGGGTTATCGCCGCACCTATTAGATGGGGACGACATGAGCACCGTATTGGATAGAGGTGAATGATAACTTGGCTGGACTCTGTGTCTTCTGTGTGAGTATTGTTGTTTGTTGTAAGTTGCTATTGACGCTTGGGTTGAATGCCATCATGCGTTGGTTGTGTGCCATTGAGGTTCTAGTTAAATGGTCGTTGAGGCCGTTGTGTCGGGATGGGGATGTTGTCCCCTAGGTTGTAGGCGTGGTCATGTTTGCGTCGGGCAGGTATTCATTTCTCCTTGTTGTTTTACACATGTTTCACCCAGATGCTCTTGTGCCAGTGCGTGGAGTTGTAGTTGTTTGCTGTCTTTTCAGCGGGCGTGGTGCTCGCCGTCAGATGTGTCGTTTAGCTGTAATCGTTGTTGTCATCTCGTAAAAAAATAAAAATAAATTTAAACTTTATGCTTCGCTTATAGTCTTACGATGGGTGCGTTACATATGGTATCAGAGCGGGTTCAACCCACGCCTTGGGACCATTACGGCTTTCGTTGATATGATATTGATTATAATGTTGCTAATTAAGTTGACTTGTGTTTGTGCAGGTAATCATGGTTAGAAGATGTCACAAAGGCATATGAGGGGGTGCTAGGGGAGGTGGCATAATGCCTCCAGCAACATCCACGCCTAAGGGGTCTAGCCCCCAGGGAGACGAACATGTTGTCGGGTAAGAACAGATAGTGGTGGGTGATGTGGTTGGGCTGATGAGATATTTTCAGCGCATGTCTAAGGCACTCATCAACCATTTAGACAGAGAGGAGGCCAGGGCATCGACACCCCCTGAGGGTCCATCGTGCGCTTCGGTTGGTACTGGTAGCATTCACTGCGAACTCGAGAAGGTCAAATTTCCTGAGTTCTTTGGTGCCCCGAACGATGCAACCACCGAGTCATGGTTGGAGAATATGGTGATGTGATTTTCACTTTGCGACTATACCTCCAACATGAAGGTCCACATGGTGGTATTTCAACTGAAGGGGAGCACTCTTCTATGGTGGAAGACGCTCCTGCCACAATTGAACATGACCGTTGAAGGCATTTCATGGGAACTGTTTGAGGAGCAGTTCCGAGAGAGGTACCTATCAGAGGAATTTATTGAGCATTATCTCAACGAGTTCAAGGCCTTACGACAGGGCGGTTGTAAGGTGCCCAAGTACGGGGTCCATTTTATGGATCTGCTTCGGTATATTAATATTGAGAAACTTAAGGTCAACAGGTTCTTGTTCGGCCTTAATGTCATCATACGTGCAAAGGTTAGGATTCTGATGCCTCAAAACTTGCATGATTCCATCCAAAAGGCCCTCATAGCAGAGGAGGATCTTGTTAGCGGGGGTCAGAGTAGGACTCCAGCGAGACTGGAAGGGAAGCTGTCATCTGGTGCGCAACAACATCATACACTAGCCAGACATACGCCTGGATATCGTGGCTTCCAGAGAGGATCCACTTTCACTACACTTTGGTGACCGACACCTCAGCAATGGACACCTTATCGGGGACCACAACATCAACAACAATGTCGACCGCAACAACAAAAGTTTATGCCTGTTCATCAGAACATACCAAGATTCTAGTCCGGTGGGATGTCATCTTCTACTTTGGGTACTAGGAGTAATGGACTGAAGAGGGGGTGTTGGACATGTGGGGAGCCACACTACCAACGCCGCCCAGTGGAGAGGACTAGAGCATCTGGATCAGCTGGACCCACTACCATGGGAGATTTGAGCAAGGCCCATCGGATTCATGTAGCAGTGAATAACCGCTAGGAAGAACACCATTCGATTGTGCTCGAGACGTCAGGTACCATCACCGACTAGACCCTTAATATTTTGATAGATCCCTATGCTACCGAGAGTTTCATTTATGGTGCAGTGCTAAAAAGGAATAAGGTAAAGGCAATCGAACAGGATGAGTTTAGCTTTGTAGAGATGGCTTTGGGAGCCAAATAGAAGGTTGGAGGAAAGGTTACGGGCTGTACCCTTAACATAGGAGAGTTTGTCACCAGGGCCAACCTGTACATCATGATCTTAGGATCTTATGATGTTGTGATTGGTATGGACTGGTTGGAATCGCATGAGGCGATACTCAACTGTAAGATAAAACAATTGAGCTTGGTTGATGATGAGGGACAAATACGCATGATTGTAGGATGGAACCAGGGAGTTTCCTTGAGGTTCATCTCTTCCTTGCAGCTACGAAAGAGCATGCGCAAGGGATGTAAGATTTATGCGATCCTTGCCTTAAATGAGAAGGGAGTAGCAGAAGGTCTAGAACACCTTCTAGTGGTGAGAGATTTTGCAGACGTATTTCCGGAGGAGTTACCTGGGATGTCGCCGGAGAGGGAATTGGAGTTTACCATAGACCTGAAACTGAGGATTGAACTAATAGCGAGAACGCCTTATCGTATGTCGACCCTAGAGTTATAGGAGTTGAGAATGCAACTGAAGGAGTTGCTGGACCTGGGACTAATACGTCCGAGTGTGTCACCATTGGGTGTGCCTGTTATTTTCATAAGGAAGAAGGATGGGTCGTGGAGACTCTGCCGTGACTATCGTTAATTGAACAAGACAACAATCAATAATCATTATCCATTGCTAAGGATTGATGATCTGTTCGATCAGATGAAGGGTGCGACAATTTTTTCAAAGATCGATTTGTGATCAGGGTATCACCAGTTACGGATCAAGGAGGATGACTTCCCTAAGGCTACCTTTAAGACGAGGTTTGGACATTACGAGTTTATCATTTTACCGTTTAGACTGACAAACACCCCAGGAGTATTTATGAGTTTGATGAATGAGGTGTTTCACGAGTACTTGGACAAGTTCGTCCAAGTATTCATTGACAATATTTTGATTTACTCTTGGATGATGGAGGAGCATGAAAAGCACTTGCACTTGGTACTACAGTGTCCGCGAGAGCACAAATTGTATGAGAAGTTGTCCAAATGCTCATTTTATCAATCGAAGATTCACTGCTTAGGGCATGTCATCTCCAGCAAAGGTATCGCCGTGGATCCAATAAAGGTCGAGGCTATTGTGGAATGGACTGCGCCGATGAATGTCATGAAAGTGTGTAACTTCATGGGTTTAGCAAGATACTATTGATGATTCGTCGAGGGATTTTCGAAGATAGCAAATCTGATCACGGAGTTGCAGAAGAAGAACAGTAAGTTTGTTTGGACCGAGAAATACATAGAAGCATTTTAGAGGCTCAAGGAGCTGTTGACAATGGCACTGATACTAAAGGTACCTGACATGGATGCAGACTTCTTGGTATGTGCTGATACATCCAAGGAAGGCTTAGGCGGAGTTTTGATGCAAGATGATCGAGTGATCGCTTACATCTCGAGGAAACTAAGAAGGCATGAGGAGAACTATGCGACACATGATTTGGAGTTGTTAGCCATTGTTTATGCCTTGAAGGCTTGGAGACACTACCTAGGTAGACAAAAATTTGAACTAAAAATGGACCACTGTGGACTACAACACATCTTTACGCAAAGTGACCTGAATGCGCAACAATGACATTGGTTGGAACTGCTTAATGAGTATGATTTCGAGATATATTACCTACAGGGAATAATGAACTGAGTGGTAGATACATTGAGTCAAAGATCATGCATCCTTTTGGTGTTGCCTCTTCAGATGAATCTACGTGAAAAGATTCTAACTTTACAACGTGAAGATGACTGGTACGAAGAGGTCAAGGAATTTATCGGACAAAATACAATGATGGTACCAAGATTTGAAGGATTTATGTTTAACAATGATGAATTATTGAGGTTTAAAAATCGGATTTACGTACCACCGAACGACGGGTTGAGGAGATTGATCCTAAACAAGGCTCATAGAGAAGTATACATGGCTCACCCGGGATTCACGAAGATGAGGGTGAACCTTAAACCCTTATTCTTCTGGAAAGGAATGAAGGCAGACATAGTCAACTATGTGGCCATATGTCTAGAATGTCAGCAGGTAAAGGCTGAACATAGACATCCAACAAGATTACTTCAACCACACACTATTCTAGAATCGAAATGGGAGGTTATTTCGATGGATTTTATTGTTGGATTGCCACTGACGACAAGGAGAGACGACTCGATTTTCATAGTAGTTGACACTTTGATGGAGAGTGCTCATTTTATTCCTGTGCGTACGATGTATCATGCACTTGACATAGCTAGAGTTTTCATCAGTGAGATTGTGAGGCACATGACGTGCCTAAGAGGATTATATCCGATCGAGGATCGGTGTTTACAGAATGATTTTGGACTAGTTTCCAAGAGGCCTTGGGAATCCAACTTAACTTTAGTACTACGTATCACCTGGAGGCTGATGGGTAGACTAAACGAATGAACCATACCTTGGAGGACATGTTGCATATGTAAGTGATGGACCAACAAAAGCGTTGGGAATAATTCTTGCCACTGGTGGAATTTGCTTATAACAACAGTTACCAAAGCACCATTAAGATGGCGCCTTTCGAGTTTCTTTACAGGCGACTGTGTCAGACGCCTTTGAGTTGGGATCGGCTTGAAGATAGGGTCCTGGTGGGACCAGAAGCAATCCAAGAAATGGAAGAGTAAATGCAAACAATAAGACAGAGGATTAAAGAAGCTCAGGATCGACATAAGAGTTATGTCGATGCGCACCGGGTCGACTGTAGTTATGAAGTTGGTGATCGAGTCTTCTTGTGGGTAAAACCACATAAGAGTCTGATCAAGTTTGGAATGGGAGCTAAACACTCTCCTAGGTTCATGGGACCTTTCAAGATTCTAGAGAGGAAGGGGCCCGTGGCTTATCGACTAGCCTTGCCTGATTCTTTGAGGCGTATGCATGATGTTTTCACGTATATGTTTTGAGACATTATATTGGTGATCCTACACATCTTATTGACATGAGTTCCTTGCAGGTATCAGATGAGGGGGCAATCCCGGTTGAGCCAATATGCATCCTGGATCATTGCATTCGACAACTATGACGTTGAATGGTAGAACAGGTCAAGGTCCAGTGGGACAACTATAGTCCGCACTCGACGACCTGGGAGGACGCATATGATATGCGCCAACGGTTTCCATTTTTGTTTGATAGATAGACTTATGACACTGTGATACAAATATTTTGTCACTTCTATACTTTGAAACTTCGGGATGAAGTTTAGACCAAGAGGGGGTGTATGTAACATCCCGCTCATGTGCACACTGAGCGAACTTACTCTTTGAGGACACTTGCTTGCAAGTGATCCAGATTACTATACTATTGGGCATTTGATTATGATTATGAAGCGTTATGAATTGATGACATGTTATTTTTCTGTATTGACACAAACAGGTGCTATTGACTCGGTTTTCCTAAGTGTGCAAGATTTTGGACCTCGAGGATGCAGAGGCATCAATGAAACCCCTTGGACTCTAAACTGAGTCATGGAGTGGACAATTGGGGTTTGATTGTTGTATATATGACATATGTGCATCTGATTAGATGTTATGATTATGGATTTTATTTTGACATGATTCGTTGATGATGCAGGCTGAGGACAACTAGCCGACGAGACTCACATGTGGAGTAGAGGGGTCATGCACGATAACTAGAGATGTTGAGGGAGAGGCGTGGACAACAACCCTACCACATCCTACTAGCACTCACGTCATGGATCAAACTATAGGTTAATGATTACCTAGTTTGAGAAGACGCATGATGTTGTGAGGGCGGACTGCGACAGTCGCTCACAATGATTCTAAGGGGCACACAATAAGGCATGGGCCTTATTCCTTAGAGGCCCTTAGTCTCCCACAAGATCACCTAGTGGAGTAGTGACTCTAGGGGGTTTGATTTCTACCAAGTCAGTCAAGAGGCGAGTGGCACCCTTGGAGCACGTAGTACATCCTGAAGGGCACGTCGTGCAAGAAAAATGGAAAGAGGCGAGTGGCACCCTTGGAGCACGTAGTGCGTCCTGAAGGGCACGTCGCGCAAGGGAAACAAAATGGGGCGAGTGGCACCCTTGGAGCACCTAGTTCATCTTGAAGGGCACTTCACGTTTCTAATTAATAAATGAATGAACCTAGATTGCCTTAGAACAAATAATATGATGAGAAAGATTTAAAACAATTTCCCTAATAAAATGTCGCCCAACCCAGGAAAATAAAGT
>JASDQU010309662.1:6389-17131 GCA_032191745.1 Picea mariana
AAGGCCTCAACATCTTCATCCTTTCTTGAGAGTTCATCTGCCACAACATTTTGCTTCCCTTTTTTTTAGATGATTTCAAAATCATAACCCAACATCTTGGTCACCCATTTTTTTTGTTCTTCTGAAATAGTCTTTTCTCCAAGAAGTATTTAAGGCTATCATTATATGTTTTTACATTGAAGTGCCTACCTATTAGGTAAGGGTGACATTGCTTCAATGAATGTAGTATTTCCATCATTTCCTTCTCATAAATGGGTTTGTGTTAGTATTTTCCCTTGAGTGGCCGAGTTTCAAAACTAAGGGGCCTTCCTTATTACATTAAAACAACACCAATGCCATTTCCCGAGGCATCACATTCCACAATAAATGTTTTTGTGAAGTCTGGTATGGTCAAGACATGATCTTTCCACATCGCCTCTTTAAGTTGTTCAAAATATTGAGTTGCCTTTGGAGTCCATGAAAATGCATCCTTCTTAGTTAATGTTATTAAAGGTGATTCTATTCTTCCATAGTACCGAACAAGCTTGCGGTAGTAACCTGTCAAACCCAAAAATTCTCTAAGATTTTTCAATGTTTTGGGAATCGTCCAGTCCATCATGGACGTAATATTGTTAGGGTCTACCTTGACACCTTCATAAGATACAATATGACCAAATACTCTACCTCCTTCACCCCAAAGAACATTTGGATGGCTTGGCATATAGTTGTTGCTCCTTTAGTAGTTGTATCACCTTGTCAACATGTCGAACATGATCCTCCCAAGAATTGCTATAGATTAGTATATCATCAAAAAATACTAACACAAATTTTTGAAGGAAGGGCTTGAAAATGGAATTCATCAACCCTAGAAATGTGGAAGGTGCATTCGTAAGGCCAAAAGGCATGACCAAAAATTCATAATGGCCTTCATGAGTTCGGAATGTTGTTTTTTGGATATATGCTTCCTTCATTCTAATCTGATGATACCCTGAATGAAGATCCAACTTTGTGAAGTATATTGCTCCATATAGTTCATCTAACAATTCATTAATGATGGGAATGGGAAACTTATATTTAGTAGTGATCTTGTTGAGCTCTCTATAATCTAGACACATACACCATGAGCCCTTTTTCTTGAGTACCATTACCACCGATGCAAAGTAAGAACTTTGGCTAGGTCTAATAATTCTAGCCTCTAACAATTCTTCAACCATACACTCAATTTCACTCTTTTGGGCATAAGGGTATCTGTAAGGCTTGATGTTAGGAGGAACACTCCCAGGAATTAGGTGAATATAATGATCATGCTTTCGAGTGGGTGGAATACCTCTGGGAATATCTTCAAATAATTTGAAATGCTTATCAATGATCCCTTGGAGATCTAGAGGAATATATGGCTCAGATGTTTGAACATCTAGTGAGAATAGTTGTACAGTTACACCTTGATGCCCCTTTTTCAATAATTTTGTCATTCCATTAGAGATTATCACCTTACTAGGTTTTCTTGTGATCCCGCTTAACTCAATTTCCTTTCCTTCAAATGAAAAGTTCATGAAAAGTTCTTTAAAAATAAAGCCACTGTTCCCAATGATTCTAACCATTGGACTCCTAGTACGACATCAGTACCACCCATGGGTATAGAAATCATTGGACTATTCATTACATATCCTTCCATAGTAAGATTAATCCTATGGCATTTTCATGAGCAATTGATAATTCCTCCATTTTCAATCATTACTTGAAACTCTGTCGCTAGATATATAAAGTAATTGAGAGCTTTGGCTAATTTATAGTGAATGAAATTGTGAGTACTACCAAAATCAATTTGGACTATTACCTTTTTCTTTTTGATATATCCTTCTATCTTGAGGGTTTTAGGAGTGTTAATTCTAGCCAATGCATTACATGATATTGTGTGATTCAACTCTTCATAAGAAATATCTTCTATGTTTTCATCTTGAGTTGGTTCTTGTTCTCGTTCTTGTTCTTATTCCTCCTCACAATCTACGTAGAATAATTTCTTCTCACCACACTTATGTCCCTTACTATACTTGGTGTCACAATTAAAGAATAAACCTTTTTATTTTCTTTCCTCCAATTGTTGAGGTTTCAACCTTGTAGGTTGAGGTGTTTTAGAAGAAGGAACATTATTCTCTCAATAGATGTTAGGAGTGGTCCTTCTAGTAGGCATAGCCATATTTTTACTTTCAACATTTCTCGCCACCCTGAACGCATTCTCCAATGATTTGGGTTCCCAAACGAGAACCTCATGTTGAATGTTATCATTTAAAGTTCTTATTAATACATCAATCAGGTGCTCATATAGAATATATGTTACCTTTATATTAAATCTTTGGAAGTTCTCAATGTGATCCACAAATGAATCCTTTTGCTTGAGATTTATCAATTGGTTAAAGAATGTATTGATCCTTGTATCCTCATAGTGTGCTATCATTTCTTCCATAAAAATTTTCCAAGTGACAAGTGATTTGTGAGAGAAAATCCATTGATACCACACAAATTGATTGGGTTCTAAATATAAAGAAGAAATTTGTACCTTTTGTGTGTGTGGCACATCATGTAGATCAAAGAATTGCTCCATTTGAAGTATTCATGTGATTGGATCCTTGCCATCAAACATCCTCATATAATTCTTAGGAAAGTGGTTGGTATTCAACCCAAAGTTCAAGTTTCTCAAGTCTTTATTCATCTTCCATGTGTCCTCATCATGAATTTCATGGGATACATTTTCACTTTCAGGTGGCCTCTCTATTAGGAAATTTTTTAATCCTTCCATTATATCCATTTTTAAACCATCCATCTACAATCAATTATTGTGTCCAACTTAGATTCAGTTGAATCCATCATCCCTTGTAGTTCATATTTTGTTACTATCTTCTTTTGTAAAGCATTTATTTCCCTGTGCATTGCTTCACCTTCATCAAGAGTCCAAGTAGGATTGTCTAAAGGCTTATTTGGTGTAGAAGTTTAGATTTTATGGTGGCATGTTGGCCAAGTATCACTTTTAAACCTTTATTTCGAGGTGGTTATGCTAGATGTTCTTTCTTCTATTGTATCTCCAAAATTTCAGCCGTTTTGGTGTGAAAATTTGGTTTTGTAGTTGTATGATATGTCTTCTCTGTAATTCCATAGGTCTTTTCAAAATTGGATGTGCCAAGTGGAAGTTATGGTAACTTCCCCACACCTTGCTGATTTTTGGCCCTTCTAGGAGAGCATAGTTGTAAAGCATTCCAAGAGATCAATATCTGATATTTTATTCTGAAAATTGCACCAGAAATACTACAAACTGTCCATTGTCCAATGCAACTAGTCTCACTTAATTTGGATACTTACTGAAGAATATATCATTGTTTTACCTGAAACACATGCTTGAGATCAGTTAGAATGACTAGTCAACTACCCTATCTTAGAGAGGGTGTATCTACAAAATTAGGATGACTCAAAAGGTCAAATTTTTATAATAGCTACATTGATAAATTCTCTTAATATCCTCCAAGTTTCAGCGTCTAAAACGTCATAGAAACAAGTTTATAGAGAAAATCCTATGATGTCTAAATTCAAGATGATTCCAAAACTCTATCTTACATAGGATATATAATTGAAAGTATAAGGCCTTGAGAGATGAAATTTGATCCCTATGTACCTTTATCCTTATAATAAATAGCTTCTGATAAGTTCCTTCTGAAACATCATATAAAAAATGTTATAGCAAAAATTCCAAGGTGTCACAAATGCAACAGTGAAACCCTAAGACCTTGATCTTTGAAACCAAATTTTTAGAACCAAACATCAAAATAGCATAGAAAACCTTAGAATACGTACTCAATTCCTTGACAAAGATATAATTTCAGATAATAATCCTCTTCGAGGGGGAAACCTCTTTATACACCACATAAAGTTACAAATACAAGATGATTCCAAATGAAAAGGTCTCCTTGGTATATATAGGAGACTAAGAGATACAATTACAACTAATGGACCCAATGCAACATAAATAAAATAACAATACTAATGTAATATTCCCCAATTAAGGGGTAATGTGCTACTATTTAGGGATTAACATGAAGGATACTTCGAGGAGAAATGGTGTTGTTGAAGGGATTTTGGTTTAGAACTCTGTATAAGTTGCAAGGAAGCACTATTAGTGATGGGTGTAATAGTTCCATTGTTCCTGATATTGGAGTTGAAGAAGAAATAAATCCTATAGCCTCTGGATAAAAGGTTATGTTGTGGCATCAAATACTCAGGCATAGAGGAGAGAAGGGTCTTCAACTACTACATGGTAAAGGTATGGTTAAATTTTTGTCTAACTTCTCTCTGGATTTTGATTTATGTGAACATTTTGTATATGGGAAGCAAAATCAAGTAAGATTCCCCTCTGGTGCAATGAGGGAAGAAGGAATTTTACAACTAGTTAATAGTGATGTGTTTGGACCTGTGTCGGTTCCATCATTGGGAAAATATGTGTACTATGTATCATTTATATATGACTTCTCGAGGAATACTTGGATATATTTCCTCAGGAATAAATCTGAAGTCTTTGACAAGTTTAAAGAGTTTAAGGCTCGTGTTGAGAATCAAACAGAGAAAATAATTAAGGTACTGAGGATACATAATGGCAGAGAGTTCTATGGGAATGAATTTTAATAATTTTGTAATAAGTATGGTATATCAAGGAAAAATACTACTCCATATACACCTCAAAAAAATGGAGTTTTAGAAAGGATGAACATGATGCTAATGAAAAAATCAAGGTGCATGCTCAGTGGTGTAGGGTTAGGGAAATAATTATGGGAAGAGGCAGTGGGTACTACATGTTACCTAGTCAACAGATCACCCTCATCAGTGATGGATGAAAAGAATCCACAAGAGGTATGGACTAGTAAAAAACCTTCTCTCACACATATCAAGGTATTTGGTTGTGAGTCTTATGTTCATGTTCCAAAGGAAAATAGGAGTAAGCTAGATAAGAAGACTGAAAAGTGTATCTTTATTGGGTATCAAGATGGTCTCAAAGGTTATAATATTTGGAACCCAGAAACTAAGAAGGTTGTGTATAGTTGAGATGTGATATTTAGAGAAATGAAGGATGTTGTTAAGCAAGAAGTTCTACCAAGTAAGGAAGAACCAAAGAAAATAGAGTTCGATTTAAAGGATGATGAATAAGTCTCTACAAAAGAACATTAATGAGAAGAATAAGATCCTCATATTCCAGTATTGAGGAGATAGATTCGAGAAAGAATGTTACCATAGAGGTATACTCCATCTCATTTCCGTTAAAAAATTTATTTTTCTATTACTGATGATGATCCTAGAACTCTCGGGGAGGCAGTGGATTCTGAGGATAGAAAACTATGGAAAAGGGCCATGGATGAAGAAATGGAATCCTTGGATAAGAATGAGGCTTAGGATCTAGTGTATTTTTCAACTGGAAAAAATCCCATTGGAAGCAAATGGGTATTTAAAAATAAGTTGAATGCAAGAGGAAAAGTGGAGAAATACAAAGATCGGTTAGTAGCAAAGGGTTATTCCCAAGTCGATGGAATTGATTTTGGTGAGATCTTTTCTCATGTTGTCAAGTTAACTTCTTTACGATTTATGTTATATGTTGTTGCTACATTTTATTTTGAACTAGAATAGATGGATGTGAAGACAACATTCCTACATGGGGATCTGGAAGAATAAATCTATATGAAGCAGTCAGAATGCTTTGCTGTGAAGGGAAATAAGGAAATGATATGCAAGCTGAAAAAGTCTATGTATGGTTTAAAACAATCACCAAGGATGTGGTATCAAAAATTTGATAATTATATGCTCGGACTTGGATTCACAAGAATCAAAGAGGATCACTGTGTGTATTTTAAATTAATTGGTGATCATTTGATTTATTTGGTCTTGTATGTGGGTGACATGTTGCTAATAGGAAACAACAAGGAGATTATCCAAGATGTGAAAACTCAATTGTCCTCTAAATTTGACACGAAGGATCGCAGTGCTGGAAATTTCATTTTGGGCATGGAAATTAAAAGAGATCAAAAAAAGAGGAAACTTCGGTTAAAGTAGAGAAAATATGTCGAGACAATATTTCAAAGGTTTAATATGCAAGAATGTAAACCGGTCAAGGTCCCTATTCCTATTGGTGTAAATTTATTTACAGATCAGTGTCCCAAGATATAGGAAGAGGAGGACATGTCTCATGTTCCATGTGCGAGTGCAGATGGAATTTTGATGTATGCAATGGTTTGTACTAGACTGGACATTGCACATGTAGTGCGAGATTTGAGCAGGTATATGTCAAAACCAAGGAAGGAGCATTGGACAACAGTAAAAAGGGTTTTCAGGTATTTTTGTGGCACTTCTAGCTATGGATTGTGCTACCAAGGAAGACCAGGATTGGACATAGTGTTGGACATACATGTATTTGTGGATGAAAACTGAGATAGATATATGGATCATAGGAGATCTACAAGAGGGTATGTGTTTAACCTATTTGGAGGAGCAATCAGTTGGATGAAAAAAAGACAAGTTGTAGTGGCACTTTCAACTACAGAAGTTGAATACATGGTAGCCACTCATGCAAGTAAGGATGCAGTATGGTTACAAAGATTGTGTTCAGGTATTGGGTTGGTGCAAAAAGATGTAAGGATAGATTGTGACAATCATAGTGAAATATTTTTGGAGAAGAACTTGGCTTATCATTCAAAGACAAAGAATATTGATATTCAATATCACTTTGTGAGAGACATGGTTGAAGAAAAGAAAGTGTTTTTGATGAAGGTGGACACTTTGAAGAATGTTGCAGATTGATTAACAAAATCTGTGAGCATTGAGAAATTCTCTTGGTGTAGATGATCTATGGGAATTGTTTCCCTAGATTGGTGATTATGTAATCATGTAACCCCCTATATGGAAAGAAAACCACAAGTGAGAGAATGTTGGGTATTTTTTATATTATTTTCACGACTAGCCAAAGTGTTTGATACATTGTGTTGGGAACGTGAGGGGGATGTCAGGCCCCCCTTCGAGGGTTGTAGGGGGAGATGGACCCCTTGTGCGGGATCTTGGGAGAAACGCCCCTGAGAAATGTTTTTCCTTGGGAAATGTGTCACATTTTTATCTCATTTTTCATGTCGCCTCGATTTTCATGTCCATTTTTTGGGTGGTTTTTCGGCACATGGTTTTTGTCGATGGTTTTATATTTCTCATTAAGGAATTAAGGTTGTTGACTAATCTAGGTCATTGGGTTAGGGTTTTAGATGTCATTGGATCCTATATGTATATTGTATTGTAAACAATGTATCACAGTGAATGAATATAGAATATGTTGGTTTTCCCAATTTGGGTTTCCAGGGGAAAAATATCAGTGTAACGTGTGTATTTTCCATTGTATATTTTATGTTCTTTTACTGAAAATTTGTTTGCAGTAAATATTGGACAAGGTTAAAATATACAACCTTGTTGGTAACCTATCATAATTATACTAAAGAAGGATGGGACTTGGTGAATGTGTATCGAATACAAAGCATTGAACAATATTACACTAAAAAATCAATACCCTCTACAAAGCATCGATGATCTATTAGATTAGTTACATCACACAAAATGTTTCACCAAGTTGGAACTCAAATAGGGATACCACCATGTACACATCAAGGAAGAAGACACCTAGAATACTGCCTTCAAGAAAAGGTAAGGTGTGTATGAATGGTTGGTCACGCCATTTGGTTTACATAATGAGAAAACTACAATTATGAGACTAATGAATGATGTATTATTCCCATATCTACATTCATTTTGTATAGTCTATTTGGATGATATATTGGTTTATAGTGCTACATGGGAGGAGCACATCTCACATCTCATGCAAGTTTTAGAGACTCTAAAGAAGCACCATATGTTGGCTAACCTCAAGAAATGTGATTTTTCTCAGTAATGTTTGGTGTATTTGGGGTATGTGATCGATGGAGGGGAGCGCAAGATATATCCCACAAAGATGAATTCCATCATGAAATGGCTAGTTCCTACAAATTTCACTAAAGTTAGGATTTATTTTGGGAGGCACAATACTTGCAGAAGTTCATAGCTTCATTTTCAATGGTAGTTTCACCACTTCACACCATAAAAATGGGTGATAAGAGTTACCAGAGGGGTGAGAATTAGCAGAAGGATATTGATGAGATGAAATAAATATCATTCAAGAACCAATTCTTGCATTACCAAACTTGAAAAATCCTTTCGAAGTGGAGACAGATTCAAGTGGGTATGCCATGGGAGAAATTTTGTTGCAAGGAGAAAGGCCTATATGCTATCATTCTAAAATATTTCATGGGGAAGATCTCAAATACCCTACCTATGACAAGGAACTATATGCCCTCATTCAATATGTCAAGAAGTGGAATTAGTATATGATGGTAAAGGAGACCATCATCTACACAAATCACCAGTCGCTACAGTATTTGTAGGCCTAGAGTAAGATACAAAAAACTATACATTACAAGTGGATGGGTAGAAAAAATAGGTTGGCATGCATAATTTCAAGGCCACCCACATCCAAGATTACAACTTTGGGAACTATGATTCACATGGAGACTTTTACCCATGATGCATATAGAGAGGAATACACATAAGATGAGGACTTAAAGGAGGTGTTTCGACATCTATAGGCCCAAATTCATACAGAAGAATATGATGATAAGGATGAATATCATTCCCAGAATGAATTACTATATAATCTTTACAAGCTCTATGTACCTAAAGTTGAACAAGTGCAACTTATCAGAGAGGCTCACACCTCCAAGATTGCAGGACATTTTGGTGTTGGGAAGATAGTTTCCAACTTACATAAATATGTGTACTGGACCAAAATTAAAGAAGATTTAGCATGGTATATTAGAGGATTTATACTTTTTTGTACCAACAAGCCTAGTAATAGGAAAAAAGGTCTATACCATCCCTTACCTATACCCACTCGACCTTGGGAAAGCATTTCCATGGATTTTGTGGGAGGTATACCAACAACTAGGAAGGGACATGATTGTTTATTTGTGGTATTTTATAGGTTCAAGAGATGTGAATTATCATGCCTTGTAAGAACACCATCAAAGGACAAGAAGAAGAAAGAATGTTCTTTGAACAAATCAGGATACACTTTGGGATACCAAGGAGCATCATTGTAGATAGGGATATTATATTTCTCAATACATTTTGGACTACATTTTTGGAGAATATGGACACTAAGTTGAGTATATCTACATCTGTAACATCCGCGGCCAACTAGTCTAAGCCATGCTACCTCATACAAAACATTCTTTCTAAGTTCTAATAAAGATTTGGTAGCACACCCTATCCTTAGGCAACTGAGCCATACCACTCAGAGACTCATGCAGAATATCATACAAATAAAACTTAACAAACGATTACTTAATTTTAATACATAGATAAATGAAGAAATAATAGTAAACTCTATACATACAGCATATACAAGCTAAAATCATAAATATAAAACATGTACAAATACACAACATACAATTGAACACATAAATGGTACTTATATTTGTATGGAAGACCACCAACTACATGCAGACCTTCCACGAAACTCCCATCCTTAGACCACATTGCTCATCCCTCTTAGCAGTGGGTCACCCCTGAGATGGGACTAAACTCCACCTGGGTAAAGGGATTCCTAGGCTACGCTGAGACAACTGGAAGTTGCATAGTCAATAGGAAGGATTATGTCCCAGGAGCCAGCTCACACTAACATCCTACAACCTCTCATTCACCACATGATTTTCCCACCCCAGGAAGTGTGCTCCTTCTCTGCTCAATAGTCCTTAGTCTGCCCCACTTCCCTTCCAGGGCTTCAACAATAGGATGGACATGAATTCTTAGAGCACTATAGTTTTCGTTGAGCTCCCTCTAGGAAAATTACTTCCCTAGCAACCTCTCTCACCTAGAGAGAGTTTCTTACAAGCTTGAAAACCTACTTCTTTAGTCCATGGGCCTGACAACCCACCTCCTCAAACCCACATGCTTTATAACCTGCTTCTTCAGTCCAACTCCTAAGTCAATCGAGTAAGGGTGATGACAACAAAAAATATCAGGTATAGAACAGATGATGGAAAAAATCCACAATCAGTCAAGGAACTACATTGGCAGAAACAACAGTCTATTAAGGCACGGTAAGTGAAGTACAGGTGCACTATGCTTCACACGAAAAGTACGGGATAGCTCCAAAAATGTTGCAAGTTCCAGAGGTGCGTGAATGTTGTAGAGGTCAATGGTGGAGGGGATGGATCAGTGCGTGAGTGAATGGGGAGAACATAAAAAATAAACTATTTTCCCCCACCTATATTTGCATGCACAATGATTGACACATGGATCTCTTGGAGCTCATTTCTCTCCACTTCGGATTCATTCCCTCTTCCATGATCTTAGGATAAAACAATTATCCTCACCTTAGTCTTTAGGAAATAATAATATAATATTCTCTTGGGGTTAAGCCCTCAAGCTTGGCCCTTTTTCCCTAGTCTCTTAGCCCCTTCCCTTTCCCTACCTAATGGAGCTTAGTCCCCCATTCTATTTTATCATGGTTGGTCTACACGAAACGATGTATTATATCAATGATATGAGTGTTTACATATACAAAAGTAGGCTCACTGACCCTTAGCATCTAGGATCTCTGGCCTAAACATCACATAAGCATCCTAGCTTATAATCACTTGGATCACAAGCCTACAAAACAT
>JASDQU010309663.1:0-16554 GCA_032191745.1 Picea mariana
GGGAATCTCTAAACCAGACTTTTATCCATGCCCTCACAGGGGTTTTGTAAAGAGAATGCACTTTTGATATCTTAGAATGAAATAAAATCAGATTGTTATTCTATCTCATATATGTGTATTTATGACTTGGTTACTTTTTTCTTTTTGATCTCCATATTTCCTTTATTATAAAATCTGTGTATATTACAAAAACTTATATTAATTTTATTTTATATTGCAACATTATTTTTAATAATAAATCAGCCTCAATCCTATTAATTAATACTTATAGATTGGGAGAATATTTTTGAGTCTATAAAACCCAGGGTGACATTCTCAACTATCTTGTCCTAGCTAGGCAATATTAAAAAATGATTGCGTAAGGTAATTCATACATTTTCCTCAACATTTATTTTGCGACCATGTTGGGGAGATCTTTTATATCCCTCTAGTTTATTGTATTAGTGATTGTCATTGAATATTTTTTTTTAATTTTTTATTCTTTGACTATTTTGTGTTCCTCATGACAATACCTATCACAAGGCAACCTAGGAATCAATTGTAGCTCTTTCTTTCCTAAATTTTTTATCTTCTTTTTTCATGTCCTTAAATCCTCGCATCTCGAGGAGAAGAAGAGGATTATCTCCTGAAATCACTCCTATCGCTGAAATAGGAAGAAGGAACGTTGTTTTTTCAACCCAACAAGGTACTCTAAGGAGAAATTATCTGATTCGGCTAGTTCGTCTTTCTCACCCTCACCCAAATTTACAAAATGACATCTGTGGGTGGCTCTAGTGGCACTGGAGGTGCTTCATCATCTCAATATTCATCCTCATCAGTAATTGGTAGTTTTTATAGCCATCGGATTCATTTCCAATCAACTACTAACCTTGCTAAGGCCATATAGAAGTATGGGATCTTTCAATTCGAGGAGGATGCTACTACTACCTTGTGGCATGTATCCTCTCCCTTAAACCAAGAACTTTCCACTCTTTTGGTACAAAACTTCAAAGAACATCTTCCTAGGTGTTTAGGAAATAACACATTCACTATAAATGAACACTTGGTGGCATTCTCTAATGCTTGTCACAATATAGGAGCTAATGACAATGATTCTTGTGTGCACTTTTTTTTCAACTCTCTCGAAGGGAAAGCAATGACATATTTCTTCGATCTCCCTCGCAAGATTCTTTCCACTTCAAAAAATTTATTTTACTGGTTCAAATCCACTTATGGGAATTCTAAGAGCCGAACCGAAGAATTACGTAAATACAATAACGTTGCGTACAAAGAGGGTGAGACTATCAAGTCTTTCAACCTTCATTTCACCAAGTTGTATAATCAAATTCCCGAACTTATTCGCCCTGGGAACCAAGCCTCTTTTATGCATTACTATAATGATCTACCTTCCCCTTATTGGCATAGGATTGAAGAAAAATATATTGAAAATATTGGTTCTTCTCTTCACACTTGTCTAGAGTATGAACAACAACTAGAAAGAACAGGTCTTCCCAAGGGAGACTCAATTAATCAAACGGACATGTATGCCCTCTTACATATGGTATAGGTTATGAATAACCCAATGATATCATATGAGTGAAAGGTAAATGTCCCTTCACTTACTCCTGGGGAATCATCTTCCTCTTCACCATATTTTAGGAATCCCAATGAAAATAACTTTCATCCCAAAGCCATCATGCCTTGCAGTTGGTGTAACTTTTGTGAGGAAAATCACGAGGAAAGTACTTGTGAGGCAACGAAGAGTGCCAGAGATAACATTTTTTGAAAAAGGCCCGAAAACAACATTGTTGTTCTATATTGAGCATAACCAGAGGATGTCATGATCATAAAAGCTAGGAATAAATCCTATGCTTCAAAAGAAAAATATGATCCGCACGTACTTCTTCTAGCCCAAGCTCATCTTCGCAAACTACTATTGAACAAGTTACTAAAACTCCTGACAGTCAAGGAATTTCTTCCCCTCTTCCCTCTTCCAAATATAACATTCTCAACCAATTGGCTAATATCAAGGTCGATGCTACTCTTCTGGACATGGTTTTCATCCCTGAGCAACAAAAAGCATCTAAAAAATTTCATGGAAGGAAAAGGTTCCACCATAGAAAATCTCTCTGAAGAGGTAAAATAAGAGGATTTTATTGTAAATAAAGTAGGTGTAAATAATTTTAGACACCTTGTAAAAAAAACCCCATTTTTCATTTTTGTAAAAATTAATGACAAAATATCACATTGTTGCCTCATTGACGGTGGTTCGGGCCCAAACATAATGTCAAAAATTATTATGGGAGAGCTAGGCTTATGTTGTACTAATGAAAATTCTATAAGCATGGTCTCATATAATATTCTACAATAGCTGACTATAGGTGAAATAAAAGACGTGACTTTGGTTCTGTGTGCATATCATGAAATTAGGACAACCCTTAATATCCAAGTAATTGAAATTCTAGTAAGTAATTATTCTATAATCTTAGGAAGAGACCGGCAAGACTAGAAATGTGTATATCTTTCACTTGATGGGACACACCTATCCATTCCTCAGAATGGAAATAATATCATAGTCCTAAGGGAAGGAAGAATCTCATCGTACATACAAAGAATTCCACAGTCGAATGTAAACTATGTTGAGGAGGATTTAGGAGTGTACTCCATCTTTGTGGATGAGGATAACACTACCGTGGAACAAATTGATCTGGAAGATGGTATGTGGCACATGCACTTTGATGGCTCATGCTCCAATGAAGTTAATGGATCTAGAATTATTTTGTACTCACCTATACGTAAAATTCACAAATTTTCCTATAGGTTAGAGTTTTCTTGCACAGACAACATCACCGAATTAGAAGCATTATTTCTAGGAATTGAAAATGCCTATAATTTAGGTTGTGGACACCTTACAGTTTTTGGGGACTCTCATCTTGTTGTGAACCTTGTACGTAAAATATATTCTCCTAGCAACAAGTTAATGAAACAACACAATCAAGCCGTTTGGATTCTTATCTCAAACTTATTATCATTAAACATCACTCATGTTAAAAGGGAATTGAACTCAATGGCTAACATGTTAGGTGTTTTCGGAGCCTCTCCTACTCGACAACTTCTGCCACAAAGACCTGATTGTACTTTTTAATATTTATATCATCCTCATATCCCTGACAATGTAGAGTTATGGAAGTTCTTCCCTAATGATGAAAGCATATGTGCTTTCATACAAAATGAACCATATAAGCCCAAGGAGATTATATCCATGGAAAATAACAAAATTCTGAAGGGCTTGACTCCTCTAGAAACTTCATTTTCATTGAGTGATGTAGGAAACAAAGAGAAGAATAAAGAACATGAGTCAAAAATTAAAGTGGGTGAAACCATTTCCTTGAACATTGGAACACCCGATTCCACAAAGAATGTTAAGATAGGTGCCCAATGTACTAATGAAGAAAAGATGAAATTCATTGAATTACTTCGTGAATTTCAAGATGTTTTTTATTGGTTGTATGAGAATATTTTTGGTTTTGATCCTACTCTTATAAATCATGACATTCCTATCAAGGAGGTTATAAAACCAATCAAGAAAAAAAAAATACCCACTAACCCCGCAGTTGAAACTACTATTAGGAAGGAGTTGGAAAAACGTTTGAAAGTTGGTATAATTTTTCATGTTAAGTATTATGTGTGGGTTTCCAATTTGATCCCCATTCGGAAAAAAAATGGTCAGATTTGACTCTGCATTGATTTCCATGCATTAAATAGAGCAAGCATAAAAGACCATTTTCCTCTCACTAATGTGGAAATGATTTTGCAACAAGTCGTAGGATCACAAATGATGTCCTTACATGATGGTTTTTCTGGTTATAATCATATCAAGGTAAAAAGAGATGACAAATACAAAAAAAAATTAACTACACATGATCCAGGTGGATATCAGTGGCCACCCACCTTTTCCAACTGGCTCAAAACAGTTTTCTGACAATTTTGCCAATTTACTATTTTTAGCAGTTTTAACTTTTGATGACCACCTCATATTCCTTCAGGGATGCTATTAAGGAACAATACTACCATGTCGGAGGTTATGACGACTTGTATACCAAATGGACCACACTGCAGCAAGAAAGAGACCAAGCAGTGCCAGATTTCACAAATATCTTTCATACCTTGTGCACCAAGCTGGGTATCAAAGATTCAGAGCGACATTTGGTGCTCAAGTATTGCGACGCTCTGCATAGATAAATCTAGACTAAAATAGAATTTTTGGACATCTCATCCTTGGGCGTGGCCTACCGATATGCCGTCAAAATCGAGCAGAAGCTCAAACAAAAGACGCAGCAATTTGGGCTTGGGAACCCCTCACAAAAAAAACCAGGAAAGTGACCCCAACCCATAGAACAAAGGATAGAGAAAACATGGATAGTATCAGGACAACCACTCCAAGCTGCAAGCAAATAAGGACACCGGAAAGACAAAGAAAGACACCAGGAAGTGGTGTGACTTCCATAAGATCCCTTGGCATAACAGTGCTGACTACCGCTCAAAGAAGTCATTGGTGGCTGAAGTGAAAGCCTCTAAATCAAATGCAGGTTCAAACTCTGAGCCAGAACCAGAAAGGGGAAGACGGATCATTGATGCAGAACCCAATGCCACCATTGCTACCACCAAGCTCCAGCCTGGTGAACTAGACAAGCCAGAAGAAGGAGAATGACTCTTCCATTCATAGATATGGGTAAAAGGCATCCCTCTGCACTTCATCGTGGATAGCGGTATCTAGAAAAACCTCATCTCAGTAGAGGTCATCAAGTGTCTAGCCCTTCCGAAAACACCACACCCAACACCCTACATCATTGGATGGCTCTGCCAAGGAATTGATCTCCACATCATCCAACAATGTCGATTGTCATACGACATCAAGCCCTTCAAAGACGAGGTATTGTGTGATGTTGCTCCTCTTGAATTTTGTGATGTTATTTTGGGCCAACCTTATTTATGGAAACACCATGTTGTATATGAGTCTAGGCCTTGTAGTGTTATTATTACTTTGAACAGGAAATTGTACAGGATACTCGAGGCAGTCCCACTTAGTGTTATTTCCTTGATCTCTGCTAAGAAATGCAGGAAGGTCATCTCTCATATGGGGAAGTTTGTCTTCTTCGTGATTCGCTCTCAGAATAAGTGAAAGATCACAACCACATCTAGGGTCTCTGCGGTCGACCTCTCCACATAGTAGAAGCAAGTAGATAAGGTCATGGAAGAATACTTAGATATGTTCTCCTCACCTACCAGGGTACCTATGCACTGCCAGGTCAAGCACCCCATCGATCTGACCCCTAACGCACCACTTCCCAATGGGCCAGTCTATCACCACTCTCTATTAGAGAATGAGGAGATCAAGCGACAGATCCAAGAATTTCTCCACAAGGGGCACATCCATCCTAGCTCATCACCTTGTGGGACACCAATCATGCTGGTATAGAAGAAAGATGGAACCTGGAGACTCTACATTGATTATCGGGCTCTGAATAAAATCACAGTCAGAAACCAGTACTCGATTCCCCGAATCATCGAACTCCTTGATCAACCCATGGGGGACAAATACTTCAGTAAGATTGATCTGAAGTATGGCTACGACTAGGTCCTGATAGAAAAAATAGATGTATGTAAAACTGCCTTCAAGTCAAAGGAAGGCCTTTTTGAATGGTTGGCCATGCCCTTTGGCTTGAAAAATTCTCCAGCCACTTTCATGAGAATGATGAACGATATCCTACGACCATTCACCAATACTTTTTTAGTGGTGTATCTAGATGACATTCTCATTTACAACAAGACTTGGGTTGAACACTTGCAGCATATTCAATAGGTTCTGCACACCCTGTGACAACAAAAGCTATATGCCAACTTGGAAAAATGCTCCTTCGGCATGGAAAGGGTACATTACCTGGGCTACATAATTGATCATCATGGGGTACATGTGGATCCAGCCAAGATCTAAGTCATCCATGACTGGTCAACCCCAACCACACTCACTGAGCTTCAGAGCTTCTTAGGCCTTTCCAATTCTACCACAGGTTCATGTTGGGATTCTCCCATATTGCATGGGCCCTTAGCCAAATAACCAGAGGTGGTGGTAAGGAAAAATTTTCATGGGGCTGGTCCCAACAACAAGAGTTTGATGATTTGAAGCAGTGCTTGTGGTCAGCCCCAGTACTTTCACTACCAGTCCTGCAACAACCCTTTGAGATCCAGATAGATGCTTTAGACTATGTGGTGGGCACTATTCTCACTTAGCACGACCACCCCATGGCCTATCATAGTGAGACACTATCAGATGTTGTCTGTAAGTACCCTACTTACGACAAAGAAATGTAATCCATTGTGAAAGCCTACTGCCAATGGAGACATTACATTCTTGGGAAGAAGATAGTCATCCACACTGATTATAAGCCACTGTAGTTCATGAAGACACAAGGAAAATTGCAAAATGATCGCCATCAAAAGTGGTCCACATACTTGAAAAAATTCCACCTCAATATCAAGTATAAAACATGAAGCACCAATTGCATCGCTGATTGCCTCGACAGACTGCCAGTCATGAAACTCACCATAGTGCTAGAATCCTATGGCCATGAAACCTATGGATGCCCCCAAATCTATGAGACAGACCCCGACTTCGCCACCACCTACCAAATGTTGGGTGAAAACGCAATTGTCGATAATTTCCAAGTCGTCTGGGCCATATCTATGTTCCATCAAGCGAGGGAGCGAAGATGATCTGGGAATCCCACTAAAGTCAAGTGGCAAGACACTTTGGTGTCAAAAAGACAGTGGCAATTCTACAAAGACATTTCTACTGGCCGAAACTTCGACACGAGGTCAAAAAGTATATCAAATCCTGCACTGCCTATGCTATTGCAAAACCTACCACTAAGAA
The DNA here is from genome assembly GCA_032191745.1 of Picea mariana. Taxonomy (NCBI): domain Eukaryota; kingdom Viridiplantae; phylum Streptophyta; class Pinopsida; order Pinales; family Pinaceae; genus Picea; species Picea mariana. The sequence goes on from JASDQU010309663.1 coordinate 6,914, forward strand.
ACACGGCCTGTACACCCCTCTTGCTACTCCTGACAGGCCATGGGAATCCATATCAATGGAATACATGTCCAGCCTCTCGTCCACCAAGAATGGAAATGACTGTGTTTTTTTGGTTGTTGATTTCTTTTCTAAGATGGTGATTCTGGTTGTCTACAAGAAGAAAATCATAGCAAAGGCCACTGCCAAGATCTTCTTTGAATGATTCTGGGTACATTTTGGAACCCCACAAATCATTTTCTCAGATCGGGATAGTCGATTTCTAAACACATTCTGGTCGAGCCTCTGCTCACTGCTGGACACCAAGCTCACCAAATCCATGACCTTCCACCCCCAGACAGATGGCCAAACCGAGGTCGCCAATCGAATGATTGTGCATATCTTTCGTATGTATAATTCAAAGCACCCTCGCACATGGGATGAGATCCTTCCCTATGTCCAACATAGCTACAACCGAGCGCTGCATAGCTCAACCGACCACAACCCCTTTCAGGTGGGGTTGAGATTCCAACCATTGGGTCCCATAGATGTTGCACTTCCCCCTGCAGTCACCTCGACCGACTCATCTCCTGCTCCAACTAAAGCTGACAAAGACACCCAATTCATTGAGTATATCTAGAACATCTGCCAACAGGTTCAGGATATCCTACAAAATTCCAATGATAAGTACAAGCACTGCCATGATCAACATCGGGTGCCACATAAGTTTCAGGTGGGCGATGAAGTTTGGTTGCACTTGCAGAAAGAACGCCTTACAGGACCCCATCGAAAGATTCACCCACTCCGTTATGGATCGTACACCATCACCAAGGACATGGGAGATAATTCTTTTGAGCTCAACATTCCTACTTTCCTTGGCCTGCACCCAGTGTTCAACATAGATCTCCTTCACCCTTATTTCCCACCATTATTGGACACCTCAGATGTAGCAGAGCAGTTGAAACCAACAGATCTCAACCCCGACTGCATAAAATAGGCATCCAATGATCATATTGTTGACACACAGATCAAGGGCACTCGACAACAAAGGATCCATCTTTATCGAGTCGTCAAAGTAGGGCAACTCCTGCACCAAGGCAAGTGGCTCACCTGGGGCCAAATTCAACAGAAATTTCCTCATTTGATGGGGGAAATCAATGCAATGGATACCATTTCTTCCTAATGAGGGAGGATTGATCTAGGTGGATATCGGTGGCCACCCACCTTTTCCAACTGGCTCAAAACAATTTTCTAATAATTTTGGCAATTTACTATTTTTAGCAGTTTTAACTTTTGGGGCCATTTCGAGGGCCTAAATGAAGGTTTTTCAGGATAGAGATTCTCAATGATATCTGAAGGCATGATTAATCCACCAAAATTAATCTCCTCGATGATACATTTCCAACTGGCTATCACATGCCTAAAACGAAGATCATATGCAAAAGTTACGACCCCGAGAAGTTGATGTACTAACTTACCCAAATGGGGCCCACATGACTTTTGGTGCTTCATCTCCTAGGGTTAGGTTTTTGGATGTCTAGGGTTTTTGGCATTCTTTTTTATTGCAAAAAGGCCATCAGAGCCTCATTGTAATCATCTTCTTGCGAATGAGTGCAACGGTCACATCTCTTCTCAGAGATAAGCTGCAACCATTCCAGCAAGCTTGTTTCCACTGCATTTTACAATTTCATCTTATTTCCTTATTCAATAGAAAACCAGTTTGACTATATCTCTATTATTTTGTGTTAAGAACCTATTAATAATCTGTAGTCATTTCGTTCTGCCCATAAAATCTGGATCAACACGTTGGCACACATTTGCTTATGAACACATGCCTTTTGGTTTATCTCATGCATGTGCCACCTTCCAAAGAGCTATCTAGATAGCTTTTGATGATATGATCAGTAAGATTATTCAGATTTATATTGATGATTTGACTATATATTCAAAAAACCGATTGGATCATTTTGGTCATATTAGAAAAGTTCTCATGCGATGCAAAAATTTCGACATTTCTTTAAATCCTTCTAAGTCTGTTTTCAGTGTTACCAAGGGCAAGCTCCTTGGGTATATTGTTTCTGATTTAGGAATAAGAATAGATACTAAAAGGATCGATTCTATTCTAAACCTTCCTTCTCCCACTTCCAAAAAGGAGGTTCACGCCTTTATGGGCATTATCAACTTTGTCTGTAGATTTGTTCTTGATTTTTCTGTAATGGTCAAGCCAATTCACAATATTCTCAAGCAGTGTCTCTTTGTTTCTTGGACTAATGACATCGAGAATTCCTTCGTAAGGATTAAGAAGGAAATCAGTTATGCACCGGTTTTGGTGAAGCCGAATTTCGAGAAAAAAAATATTATATACACTAATGCCACAAAGGAATCAATTTCTGTTGTTCTCATACAATGTGATGACTAGAATAATTAAAAACCAGTAGCTTACATGAGTCAAAGATTATCATATGACGAATTCAAGTATTATTGTATTGAAAAACATGGTTTCTCTCTTGCTAAAGTTGTGGAGAAATTTCACCACTTTATCCTAGGAAAGCACACACTGGTAAAAGTCCCTTTGCCTGCAGTCAAGTTTTTTCTTTCATAGACTTATCTTTGAGGGAAGCTTGCACATTAGCTTGCCAATCTCTAGGAGTATGATTTAACCATCATGACTTCAAAAACAATTAAGGGACGAGACTTAGCCCTTCATTTGGATCAACATGTTGAAGCAAGTGAAGAAATTGACGAACAAGATAATCCTCTTTCAACACTATTTTACATTGATAGTCAAATCCTTCCTATCGCTGAACATTCGTGGTATAAATATCTGGTGTATTACCTGCAAAATCAGAAATGTACAGATAGCTTAGATACTCATCAAAGGAGAAGGCTCCATCTTGAATCTTCCAAATATGTTATTTTAGGAGACTTATTATTCAGGAGATCCGTCGATGGTACATTAATTCGATGTGTAAATAATGAGGAAGCACATAAATTGTTACAAGAAACCCATGGATATTCAAATTCTTTTATTCATGTGGGTGGCCACTTTTATGCTAAAACTACTGCTTTTAATATAATCAGGAAAGGGTATTATCGACCTTCAATTTTTCGAGATTCTTATAACTTTTCAAGATCTTGTGACAAGTGCCAAAAATTTGTTGGGAAAGAACATCTTTCTGTCATGCCTCTGCAACCTTTCCTCCCTGATTTTCCTTTTTCGAAACGGGGTCTGGAATTTATCGGTCCTATTAATCCTCCATATTCAGTAGGGCAAGTTTTTATCTTGAAAGCCATATATTATTTTACTAAATGGACTGAAGTTGTCCCACTTAAACATTCACAAGATGAGAAGGTTATTTCTTTCCTTGAAACTAACATTTTCTCTAGATTTGGTATTCCTTTAGAAATTATTACAGAAAATGGTCCCACTTTCATTTTTGCTAAGCTAACTGAGTTTCTAGCTAAGCTGGGAGTCCAACATTTTACCTCATCAAATTATTACCCTCAAGGAAATGGGAAAACGAAGTCTACTAGCAAAAATATGGTTAGAATTATCAAGAGGCTAATTGAATATAATCCTCGTCAATGGCACACCCTCCTCACTTATGCCCTTTGGGCATATTGCACTACTACCAAGGTAAGCATAGGTTGCACTCCTTTTCATCTCGTTTATGGTTAAGAAGTTATTCTTCCTACTGAGATGGAAGTTTATTCTCCATGATTGATGCTACAGATTGAAGAATTAAATTCTTCTAATGTCTCTCAAAGGATAAATGCACTGTTAGATTTAGAGTGACAAAGGATGTTTGCCTTGGATAACATAAAGAGAAGAAAAAAACCCATAAAGAAATATTTCAATAAAAGTGAAAAAGATGTCATATTTAACGTAAATGAGAAATTCTTGCTTTGGTATTGAACACATGCTGATAGAGGAAGACATTCAAAGTTTCAAAAATTATGGCTAGGTCCTTTTAAAATCGATTTTGTCCTGGGCACAAATTCTTATCCTCTAAAAGACCTGGAAGAGCCATTATTTTCCTATAGTACCAACAATTCCCACTTAAAACACTACGTGGAACTAGTTTGAGATTTAAAACACTGCATGAAGGTTACTTATGTGTTATAATTTTATGTTTTACTGCTTTGATTTTCCTTTGTTGTTGTTTCATTTATGTTGTCTTTCTTTTATTAATTTCTTTTCTTTTCAAAAATAAACTATGGATCAGTTTTTCCATAGCGATGTTATTCTGTGAGTATTGTTAATCAATAAAAATCAAGTTACACAGCTATCATGATGTCCCCCTTGTAGAAATCACTGAAATTTCTTCCTGCTTCCAATACTTCTGTTAGATAGATAATTGGATTTTCATCCCTACTTTTTGTCTTCCTTTTCTTCCTTCCACACTGAGATTCAAAAGGGCACATTGGAATATTTTCTCCCTTAAAGAATAAATGTTTTCACTATGACAAATAGAATGTTATGCATATATGAATAAACCCCTCATACGTAACACTTTTCATGAGATATTCCCAAATTATCGAATCATTTTTTCCCTTAAACCTCCTCACTTCCCCTGTTGCATAATCATTTTGCTATATAATTCTTTTATCTATTGTTCACCTAGTATGAAAAATCATATGTTATGAGTTCTTAATCTGTTGGAAAAAAATTTCCCTGTGGATTCGTCAGTTTGTTCATGCTTTAAAACGCAACGATGAATACTATGCTCCCAAATTATTTCCAAGATTCATTATTTAACTATATTAGTAATAAACTAGTAGGTGGGACCCCCTTGTTAGACTTATGGAGTTATGGTGGATATGATGCGCTTATATTTTATTTTCCTATGTGATGGTACCAACACAACCTTCTACAATTCATTTGTTTCAAATCGTGGTTTAAAATGTTGTGGTAACATGTGGTGGTTGGGTATTAAAACATGGCACTAAATGGATTTGATGAGCTCTCACAGAATATGTTAAGGATTCCCTGTGGATGAAATAATTGTTATCCAGTTTTGGTTTTGATATTGTATTAAACATGGCAGTAAATGGTTTAAATGATATTCGATAGAAGATAGTGATGTTTCCCTTTTGGATAAAAGAACTATATTCAAGTTCTAATTTTGTGTATTATTATGACAAGGATGAGTGCTCATGACCCTTGCTACTATGGTTATGCCCCTTGTTTGAGTTTCTTAAATGGTTGCACATTGGGTTATGCTCCTAGCACATTGTTATTTTAAAGAATTTTGACATTACCAAGGGGTGGCGCACTTTGAAAAAGTGATATGACAATGTATATTTGGTTGATTAATAGTATAGTGCTATGGTGAATTAACATGGATCATACTTTGAATTGAATGAATTTGGAAGGGAGAAGAGATGTGTATTTACTACACGTCACTCAAAATCCCCTTGAGCCCGTCACCCTAGTCATTCTTTCATTTGTTTTTGGCTCTGGTAGTTGTTGTTGCTCTGCCTTGTCCGGTCATGAAGGAGATATACAGTCTTGTTTTTCCTAGCGTAGGATTTTCCAGGTATGGGTTTTCTTACTCTTCCATCCATGATAGTTACTCTTCCCTTTGAATCAATTTTTGGCTCTGGTTGCTCATGGTCTATGTGATTCTTAAGTTGTTATGATACTTTTGAACTGTGCATTAGTGTTTGCGTCCTTGGTTTCATATGGTGGTGGTTCTTGAATATTGACATTCTTAAAAGACATGGCCATCTTCTTCTTTCTCTATGTAATCCTTGCATGGAATTGTTAAATAAAATTTGTAGTGGAGCCTGCTCAGTTATGGCTTGGGTTTTGGGTCTGGTCTCTCTGTTGAAATTGATTATCATGGTTTTCTAAAGCTCCTAGCTTTGTGAGTAACCTAACTATGGATTGTTAACACATGTCTCTGTGATTAAGTTTTCTCATGCCATGTATGTCTCTGTGGCTACGGTACACACATTATTTCTACCCTATGGTTTTAATGAGAACTGGCAAAAGATTAAATTATTTAGTGCCTTGTATTGGAAAAACCATGAGTTGTTGGATGATTGCTATAACCTCACCATTTCCTAGTAAACATTACACAGTATCAATGCCACCCAGAAGTTGATGGAAGCATTATGCATGATTTTTGGTCAGGCACGAGTTTATGCTTGGTTTCTCATTTTATAGTGTTGATTAAAGGGATTGGCTTTATTTTGTTTCCTTTTGGAAATGGTTTTGTATTGTTTTGGAAACCCTTAAAGATGAGATAATTGTTACATATTATTGTTATGTGGTAAATTGTGATAGGGCATGAGATGTATGCGCTATTCGAATACCAAACCCTCTGGTCGAACCACTTGTTCATACCTTCCACTTATTGTCTTAAACCCTAATATTAAATTGATATCATTTTACTCAAGTTCGATGGTTGATGGGGGAACTATGCATGCTTGGTTACTTGGGAACGATTTTGTTGAGTTCCTCATTTGGAAACTCTAGAATAAGTCTCTAGATACTTATTTATTTGAAGCTCGGGATTGAAGTATTGAATGTTATTTGGTTCAATCGTTATGTTGATTGTATTAAAAGGGACACCTGTGTGCGAATTGTTTGAGGCCCAAATAAGAGTTATAACATCTAGGTTGATTTCGTTGAACATTTTTTAAATAAATGATGGATATAAATGGTCATAAACACTATGCGTGTTCTTGTTGGTTTTAAATGATTTAGCATTGAAATTAGCATTAGAGTGAATGTATGGTTGTAGCTCAAAGGATATTGTGGTTTCTTATAGCGATTGCAATGTTGTTCATTATGAATGTCATATAATGATTATATGGATACAATGGTTGTTTTAATTAAATAATTATGGGCATATAGATTATTGTTTGGAATCCAAAAAGCAATTTGTAAACAAAAGTAACAATTTAAATTATTGTTTAAAAAAGGTGAACACTGTTAACTTTCAAGGTTTGTACAGATATATGTTTTGATTTCATGTTTTCATTTATTTTCAATTGAATAGTATCCATATCAATTCCCTGTCATTGTATCATTTTTCACTCATTATATTCCCCTCATAATCACAATTTCACTTATTGCATCCTTGTTTTGTGAAATAAATTTAAAAGGAAAAGTTTGTGTAAAAGCGAAAAAGGGGTAACACAAAAAGGGCCAGTGATAGATATTTTGATACCTTATTACATAGTAAATTGTTTGATTAATTGCTAAAAAATATTCATGTATTAATTCCCAATCATTATACCACTTTTTTCTGATTACACTCCCTCCATATTTCCCAGGAACCCTATCACCCCCTGTTCACTTAGCAGTTAATGAATAGTTTGTTATGGATGGATTTGCATGTATCTCATGTCAATGTTTTATTCATGTAAGTAGAGTGTCATGTATGGTTTATTAAGAGCTTCATTACTGATGAACTTCTTCTACAGAATGGGATTTTTCAATCTGAGCAACAATGGAAAAAATAACAAAGGCATGGGAAATTGGAACTGAGGTCGTAGAAGGCCTAGATTTTCCATACATTTTGATGTTTATCCAAAAGAATTGAACCAGTTGTTCCAAGCTAAGTTCTTTAATTGAGTTGGTCATGGAATAGTGCACCCTCGGCCAGAAAGACCCCCTTTTCATCCTCCTCAGAACATCCTTGGAATTCCTATTCCTCCACATGTGTCCTTGCAACTGGAAGTCCTTGCAAATTATGGATGGAAAGAGATTGTCAACCTGCCTGTCTCTCACCATTGTGGTTGGCCCACTATTTCATTTTCTTTGCCACCACTTGTCAATCCCAATGTCCATATTTCCTGTGTTGATTCACCTATTCCATCTTCGCATGCTAGTAAAAGACTAAAAACTGATATTCCTCAACCTGTGAAAGATAAAGGAAAAGAAAATTCCTCCCCTTATTCTTCCTCCGATGATTCCTCAAAATATGTGTCTTCCGGCATGAATTTGAAGGATGATTGTTCCCATGTCATCAACGAGATACATCCCCAAGGTTCTAACCAACCACATGCTACTTCCAATAAATCAAAGGGAAACAACAGTGAAAAAAGAAAAATTGCCTCCCAAAGTGGCAAGTATGGTTTCTAGATTATGTTTTTTTTATAATTTGAGTTGATGAAGACAGTGCTAGTGGCTTTCAAAATGTTTGGAAATCAAGATATTTTTTGGTATTTTGTGGATAATGTGGATACTTATATATTTTTTGGATATGATATAAATTATTTATGATATTTAAATATCCATTTTGGAGGATATTTAAGGGAGGTACAAGGGTGGCATGTGGTTTAAATGAAGGGAGTCACAATGGGTCCCACTTGCCTAGTTATTATTAATTAAACACCCTTAATTGTATTATTATTATTAATTTCTCCTAAACTAATTAGTTAAGTCAAACTAATTTAAATAAAGAGAGTAGTTGAACTACTTCAACTTATTTCGAAAGAATAAAAGCTGAATGAGAAGAATAAACAAGGGGAGAATAGAAGGAGAAAGAAAAACTAAGGTTTTATCTTTTGGTTGCATCAAATAGTTTCAATTTTCATTCATTTCTGAGTTTATTCAAAACCTAAATCTCTTTTTGACAGCAGGGTCTTATTGTAGACAACAAGGTTCAAGACTAAACCAAACTTTTCAGACGCTTTTTTTTAGAGGTGTTGATCCATCATTGATAGTCTGTGTATTCTTGTATGTTTGTGAATAAAGTTTCATGGCTGATAAAGGATATCTTGTAAAGTCAAAATGGAAACAATTTATGGCAAGGTGATCCAGATTACAAATTTTAGTTTTACTTTATTGTCAGAGTCTTTTTGTATGGTGTTCATAGAGAATCTCTAAATCAAACTTTGGTCCATGCTCCCACAAGGGGCTTTGTAAAGGGAAAGAACTTTTGATATATGAAAATGAAATAAAATTAGATTGTTATTCTGTCTCATATATGTGTACTTATGACTTGGTTACTTTTTTATTTTTTATCTCCATGTTTCTTTTATTATAAAATCTGTGTATATTACAGAAACTTATATTAATTTTATTTATATTGCAACATTTGTTTTGTTGACAAATCAACCTCAATCCTAATAATTAATACTTACGGATTGGGAGAATATTTTTTAGGCTATAAAACCCAAGGTGACATTCTCGACTATATTGTCCTAGCTAGGGAAGATTCAGAAATGATTGAGTAAGGTAATTCATAGATTTTCCTCAACAAACCACTTTGACTATTCAATCTTCTCATCACAACTACTTTACCATAATTACCAAACTCACAACTTCTTGTTGGAAATAATTTATTTTTAATTACTTTCTTAATGAAACAACTATACTCATGATTAACACATAGTTATCATAAATTTGACTAGTACACTTCTTCTAGGAGCTTCTAGAATATTCAACTTCTTTAACTGATCTAGGTGGATATTGGTGTCCACCCACATATTCCAACTGGATCCTCTTGTCCATTTTTAGTTCAACACATTCTTCTGTACTTCATTGTAATTGTGGGTTCTACACTTATGGGGTTGTCTGAAGCCCTACACATCTTCCAGGTGAATACTGGTGGCCTCTCACATAATCCAAATGGATTATTTTGTATGTTTTCAAGTCAGCACATCTTGTTGTACTTCCAGGGCCATTTTGGAGCCCTAAACAATGT
>JASDQU010309663.1:16606-26627 GCA_032191745.1 Picea mariana
GTCAGATTTTGATATCATAATGTGTATTTCTTTGAAAGACCTTTCCAATGGGCTATCACATGCCTAAAACAAAGCTCGTATACAAAAGTTACGATCCTGAGAAGTTGAGGTACAAACTTACCCATAGGGGGCCACATGACTTTTGGCATTTCACCTCCGAGGGTTAGGTTTTTGGATGTCTACAATTTTGGAATTCATGAGTAATATAAAAAGGTACTATATAGCCTCATTGTAAGGATTTTTCTCAGACGGATGTGTATAGCAGCCACATCTCTTCTCAAATATAACTAGCACCATTCAAGCAAGTGTTTAAGTTCTGTAGTTTTATAGTTTCAACCTATTTCATTTATTCAATAGAAGATATTCTTCACCGGATATCTATGTTATTATTCATATCTCTGTGTTTATTGTATTCATTTTGTTAATTAGTTCATTTCACTCCTAAATCTAGATCAACAGTATCAAAGTAGTCTTCTCTTCATTTATTTTTCTTTGTGCATGTCCCCAACAAGATCTGGGTACAAGAAGTTGGGACTTGAACTAATCGAATTGTTGCAATATATGTCGCGTCGAGTACAAAAGAAACCCATGGGGGGTGAAAAGAAAGATGATGGAGCAGAATATCTTATTAAAAAAAATTTCGAGGAAACCCTCGCACGAAAAATGAACAAAATGATGGACAAAATTGTGCATATCCTTTGACCACTACCCACAGGAGAAGCATCTTCATCAAGCGGTCATGCAACCCCCTTCAAGGTATAGGTAAATTTTTATATTACCTTATTTGAAGGACTAATATAGGAGCATGTTGTAGATAAATGTTTGAACATTCTCTAAGGGTATTTTTCGGTCCACAATTTTTTTGATAGGGAAAAAATTACGTTTACACTCCTCAAGGTCATCCCCCATGTTAAGGACTGGTGGGATACTTACTCTGAGAAAAGGGCCATCAAGAAATATGAAATATTTATGGTGGCCCCTACATGGGATTCCTTCTAGGACACCATTAAAGAAAAATACTACAATGTTGGAAGCTAGGAGGACCAGTACACCATATGGACCACCCTGCATCAAGAAAGGGACCAGACAGTACCCGATTTCACCAATATTTTCCATACCCTGCACACCAAATTGGGTATCAAAGACTCTGAGCATCATTTGGTGCTCAAATAAGGTGTTTGTTTGCATAGATATATTCAAATAGAAATGGAGTTTCTAGAAATTGCCTCATTGGGCATGACTTATAGATACGTTGTCAAGATTGAGCAGAAATTTAACCAGATGAGGTGAAAGTTTGGATCTGCAAACTCCTCACAGTAGAGTCAAGGAAAAGGTGGCCCCAACCCACAAAGAAATGGACCAAGATGATATGCACACTCTTAGGATAACCATTCAAAAATCTAACATAAGAATGGAAATGTGAAGACGAAGAAGAACACAGGAAAATGGTGTGAGCATAAAACAACTTGGCACAACACTAAAGAATGTCGATCCAAGCAGTCCTTCATGGACAAGTTGAAGGCCTATGATTCAAAGGCCGATTCTGATTCCATATAAAATATCAAAGAAGGGAAGCGGATTATCGATGTTTAACCCAGTTCCATTGTCGCTACCACCAATGTCTGACAAAGCGAACCAAAAGAAATAGAGGAAGGGGAACACCTCTTTCACTCACAAATGTGGATAAAGGGGGCTCTGATTCATTTCATTGTTAATAGGGGTAGTCATAAGAGCCTGATTTCAATAGAGGTCATCAAGAAAATGGATCTGCCAATGACACCGCACCCACAATCCTACACCATTGGTTGGCTTCACCAAGGAAGAGATCTTCGTGTTAGCCAATAATGTCGTCTGTCCTACGACATCAATCCTTTCAAAGATGAGGTATTGTGTGATATTTATCCCCTTGAATTTTGTGATGTTCATTTAGGACAACCATATTTGTGGAAGTGTCATGTTGCGTATGACTCTAGACCTTGCAATTTTATTATTAATTTCGGTAGACAATTGTACAAGATACCAGAGGTAGCACCGCCTACCATTATTTATTTAATCTTTGCTAAGCAATGCAGTAAGGTCATTTCATAGTCTAGGAAGTTCGTCTTCTTTGTGATCAATTCTCATAGTAAGAAAAAGGTCATCACCACATCTGTGGACTTTAAACAAAGCCTCTCTATGCAGTAGAATAAAGTGGACGGGATTGTGGAAGAATATAGAGACATCTTCTCCTCACCCACCGGGGTACCGACGCACTGCCAAGTCAAGCATCCAATTGATCTGACCCCTGATGCACTTATACCTAATGGACAATTATATCATCACTCACTGATGGAAAATGATGAAATTAGATCCAAGATATTCTTGAAATGGGGAACATCAGACCCAGTTCCTCCCCTTATGGAAGCTCGATTGTACTGGTGTAGAAGAAGCTCAATTGTAACCCATTCCCAAGATTGATGACCTTCTTGACCAAATAAAGGGGGAAAATTTCTTCAGCAAGATTGACCTAAAGTCTAGCTACCACCATTTTTCCATATAACCAACTAATGTATGGAAGACAACCTTCAAATCTAAACAAAGTCTCTTCGAATGGATGGTCATGCCCTTTGTCTTAACAAATGCACCAACCACTTTTATGAGGTTGATAGATGATGTATTGAGACCCTTCAACAACTCCTTTGTGGTGGTATATTTCGATGACATCCTCATATTCAACAGAACTTGGGAGGAGCACATGCGTCATATTCAATAGGTATTGAGCACTGTGTGGCAGAAAAAGCTATATTCCAACTTGGAAAAAATCTCTTTTTCCATGAATATGGTCCAATACTTGGGCCACATTTTTTATGAGAATGGGGTACAGGTTGATCTAGATAAGATCCAAGTCATTCATGACTATCCAACCCCTACCACACTAACCGAGCTTCGAAGCTTCTTGGGACTGACCAATTTCTATCGATGGTTTGTGTTGGGATTATCCCATATTGCATGGGCTCTTAGCTAGGTAACCAAGGTTGGTGGCAGGGAAACATTTGTGTGGGGGAAGGAGAAACAACGAGCATTCAATGATATGAAGCATCGCTTGTACACAACTCCAGTACTATCCTTTCTTAATCTACACCAACCGTTCAAAATTGAGACTCATGCATATGACTATGTTGTAGGTGCAGTTCTCACTAAACATGATCATATGGGGGTATACCATAGTGATACACTCTCACATACTATCCGGAAATAACCAAACCATGACAAGGAAATGTATTCCATTGTACAAGCCTGTCATCAATGGAAACATTTCATTCTGGGAAAGGAGACGATCATCCACACTGATCGTAAGCCTCTGAAACTCATATAGACACATGGGAAATTGTAGAATGACCGCCATCATAAGTGTTCCACCTACCTGCAACATTTCCATATCAACATCAAGTATAAGACAAGGATCTCAAATCGTGTAGTTGACTGCCTTAGTCGACCTCCTTTAGCTACACTCACCACGGTGCTCCATTCCTATGGACATGATGCATTTGAGTGGCCCCAACTTTATCAAAAAGATCCATACTTCACTACCACCTATCATCTGTTGGGTACATGCCTGACTGTCATCAATTTTCACATTCAAGATGGACTGTTATGCCATCTGGTCCATCTCTCTGTTCCTACTAGTGAGTGTGAAAATATGATTTGGGAAACCCACTATAGTCAGATGGCAGTACATTTTGGCATGGAGAAAAATGTGGTCATTCTTTAGAAACATTTTTATTGGAGAAAACTACCATAGGAAGTCAACAAGTATATCAGATCTTTCAATTCCTTTTCCATTTCCAAGTCTTCCATCAAGAAGCAAGGCTTATACACCCCTCTTCCTACTCTAGAGAATCCTTGGGAATACATCTCAATGGATTACATGTCTGGCCTTCCATCCACCAAGAAAGGAAATGTCTGTGTATATTTGGTCGGTGATCGGTTTTCAAATATGGCCATCCTCATAGCCTACAAGAAGAATATCAAAGCGGTAGATACCACCAATATATTCTTCGAATGAGTGTGGGTCCATTTTGGGATACCAAATACCATCATCTTCGACCGGGAAAACAAGTTCCTCAACACATTTTGGTTGATTTTGTGGTCACTATTAGACACCAAGCTCACTAAATCCACTGTTTTCCACCCCCAAATAGACATCCAAACAAAGGTCATCAATCAGATGATTGTGCACATCCTACGCATGTATAGCTCTAAGCATCCATTTACATGGGATGATATTCTCCTTGATGATCAACACATTTACAAAAGGGATCTCAATAGCTCCACTGACCATAGCCCATTTCATTTGGGGTTGGGATTCCAAACCTTGGGTCCCATTGATGTTGCACTACATCTTGCCACCACATAGACAGACTCTTACCATGATCATTCTGTGACCAACAAAGCCACCAAATTCATTGAGAGGATTCAACACATCCTCCAATAGGTCCAGGATATTTTGTAGAAATCCAATACTAAGTACAAGAAGTTCCATGGTCAACACAGGGTACCACACCAGTTTCAAGTTGGCGACAAATCATGGTTACATTTGAAGAAGGATCATCTCACAGTGCCCCATCAGAATTTTTGCCCACTTTTCTATGGGCCTTACATTATAACCAAGGTTGTGGGTAGCAATGCTTTTGAGCTCAACACTCCACCCTTCCTTGGCCTGCACCTAGTGTTCAATGTGGACCTCCTTCAACCACATTTTACACCATTATTGGACACCTCAGATATTGCAAAACAACTGACACAAACAAATATCAACCCTGACTGCATGGAACAAACATCCATTGATCATGTAGTGGAAACACAGGTCAAGGGCACTCACTAGTAGAGGATCCAAATTTTTCGAGTTGTCGAGGCTGGAAAGATCCTACACCAAGGTAAGCGGCTCACCTAGGGCCAAATCAAACAAAATTGTCCTCACCTGATGGGATAACTCAATGAAATGGAGACCATTTCTTCCTTACGAGGGGGGATAGATTCAGGTGGATATTGGTGGCCACCCACCTATTCCAACTGGCTCCTATTGTCATTTTTGAGTTCAACACATTCTTGTGTACTTTCTTTTAATTGTGGGTTCTACACTGCTGGGGTTGTCTAAAGCCATACACATATTCCAGGTGGATACAAGTGGCTTCTCACCTAATCCAACTGGCTTATTTTGTATGTTTTCATGTCAGCACATCTTGTTGTACTTCCAAGGCCATTTTGGAGCCCTAAACAATGTTTTTTTGTCTTTCCACAATCAAACTGTAGACAAAGTCAAAGTTTGATGGCGTAATGTGTATTTATCTAAAATACCTTTCCAATGGGCTATCACATGCCTTAAAAGGGGGTAGTATGCAAAAGTTATGACCACGGTAAGTTGAGGTACCAACTTACCCATAGGGGCCCACATGACTTTTGGTGTTTCACCTCCTAGGGTTAGTTTTTTGGATTTCTATGGTTTTGGAATTCATGAGTAATATAAAAAATTCTTCTAGAACCTGATTGTAAGGATTCTTCTCATACAGATGTGTGTAGAAGCCACGTCTACTGTCAGATATATATAACACCATTGAAGCAAGTGTTTTAGTTCTGCAGTTTTACAGTTTCAACCTATTTCATTCATTCGATAGAAGATATTGTTCACTGGATATCTGTTTTATTCTTCATATATCATTTTTTATTGTATTGGGTCTGTTAATCAGTTCGTTCCTCTCCTAAATCCAAATCTTTAACCTTCTAGGGGCTTCTATATAACTCATGAGGGTTATCCAACTTCATATGGCCATAACTCTCTAAACGTGACGAGTTATGTGACGTTACACATATCACCAGAAATGGAATGACATATAATATCCATCTAGAATAGTATTACCTGTAAATTCATTGATCTTCATGCCTTTATACCTAAAACAAATGTGGCTCCCTTACCCATGCATTTTTTCTACCAGAATTCGCTATCAGACTTCTCCAAGGGTTGACATCAATCGTTAAGGGTTGACATCAATCTACAATATCACTCTGCAAGGGTTGAAATCAATGAAAACCAATAGTTCAGATCAATTGTCCATTAACCTAAGCCAATTGTCTGACACTATCCACCTTTTGTCCTTGGTTGATTCGTCTATTTAATTTAAAACTAAAATGGTAAACATAGTAAATGTTATTTCAAGAAAAAATGGATAAAAAATAAAACAAGCCATCGTGCCTAAGAAGTCTCAAGTGCCTTAGGTGACTAATGTTTAGGATTCATCCCTAACCCCTCTAATCCGAGTTATGCATTTCTATTAGTGAATAAGATAGAAAAACAACGTAGAACAAAAATTGGCAGAATGAGGTAGCCTATCTTTGAAAAGATTGAGATGTTGGCTACACTTCATTTGCAACAAGCTTTACATCACACTCCATTGCATGCTTAAAGGGCCTCCTTCACCTCAATTATATATGAGAGAGTGAGAGGAGAATAATTCCCATGATTCATGTGGGATAAATTATTCAAAGTTTATAAAATGCCATAGGCATGTAAAACACTAGGACTTCCCGAGTGGTCACCCATCCCAGTACTACTCTAGCTCTAGTTCCCTTACCTATAGATTTCTAATGGGATTTAGTGCATTAACACTATGTTGTAAGCATGTACATAATACGAGTAGGAAATCATTACATGATTCTTTTAATTAACAAATGAAGATGGCATTACATTCCATTCCCCATCAAAAGGGTGAATATCATGGTTTATCAAAACCATAGGCTTGAAATGTTGATTCAATGGAAAAGGTGGATGGCCACTAAAATCCACCTGGATCATTTCTGCCCCCTTAGGAAGCAATGGTTTCCATTGTGTCAAGTTCCCTTAGGATATGGGGAATTTTTTTTTGAATTTGAACCTTGGTGAGTTTCTTTCCTTGTTGAAGTATATTTCATGCTTTTCCCATGGAAGGATGTCATAAACCTATTGGAGGTGTTGGATCCGTTCAACAGATTTGGTTGGATGATCTACCTCATTCTGATTGTGGGAGGGCGTTTTCAGTGAAGATGTAGCAAGAAGAGATATATCAATGGGGGATAATGGCTGAAACCCCAAGAACACCTGAAAAGGGTCGTATCCAATAGTGTTGATAATATGGTAGCTGTGGGAGGTATCAACCTCCATGTGTAACCTATGACTAGATTAAAATATTTCGAAAGCTAGAGAAACCCTAAACAGATGTGTAGAAACCCTAGAAGACAAGTCAGATCAATAAAATAATTAATATTAAAGTATTATCCCCTAAAAGGAGAAGTCATCCTAAATGGGTGAGAAAGAGCACTATAAATAAAGGGCACTTGAGATCATTTGGACACACTATCACACTCTCGAGATACGTAGTGAAAAATTCTAGAGGAGGAGTGCAACTGCAACAAATGTAGTTGATAGTTGGCCTTGGTTTATGGTTTTTTCATTTTCTACTTGTGCGCCACCTTTGGAGAAAGGTTCACTATCTACTGGTTATTTGTTGGATCTGGTACTACTTCAGGAATTATTCTGTCTCTCAAGGTTACAATGCTCGGGGGTGGCTATGTGCCTATGGTTGGGTGAAAATATTGAGATATTTTCTATGGTTAAATAAGAACATGTTAACAGGTTATGGGCCCACACCACCTTCAGGACAAACTAATCACTAGAAGGTAGAAGGTAGTTCTTTGTTAATCTCGTTGTGGCACCAGTTGCAGTTGCATCTAGGGTTTCTGATTTTGCATCTGTAGAAAACTCTAACCTAACCTTCTGGGAACTTTAGGAGAAACATTTATCATAATTCCTAGACATTATAGTGCACCTTATCCTAGCACACCTCTTGGGATTCTCAACAAGAAAAAATGTCAATATTGAATTGGGTCAAAGTCAAAGTTTGACTGGTCAAAGGCAGTTATGACTTACTCTGTGAACACAAAAAACAAGCTAGAAGGAGCTTCAAACTCCAGATCATGGAAGAGAAATATTGACCTCATCCTTTCCAAGGACAAGGTTCTATATATCATGAAAGGAAAGATCGTGGAACCATATTTTGAAGGAGGAAACGAAAATGAACCCTAGAACATTGCAACAATGGAGAAGTTCAAGGAAAATGACATCAATGCTATGAGTATGATTGTGGACTCTATAAAATATCACTTGATACCCTACATATCCAATCTTGACTCATCTAATAATATGTATGATGCCCTAACTAACCTCTTTTCAGTCATAAATATTGGACAAGTTTTGAGTATGAAGAATGAGCTTCGTAACACAATGATGACTAAGGATGATACTGTAGCATTATAATTTGTAAGAATTTATCAGTTGAGAGATAAACTACAAGACATTCAAGAAGTTATTCTAGAAAATGAAATTGTGAATATTGCACTTAATGGTCTATGTAGATCACGAGATGAATTTGTTGTAAGAATGAACACAAGGAAGTAATTTCCAATGCTTGAAGAACTTTGGACCTGTTTCTCACAAGATGAGTCAAGGATAAACTCAAAAGGAAGAGGATTCTCAAGCCTATGAAACTAAGTTCATGAGGCATGGAGGTAAGAAAATATTTGGTTCATGAAAGAAATTCAATCATAAGAGAGATATGTCAAATATATAATGTTATGGATGTCATGATTATGGACAATACATAAGGTATTTCCCTAAACTAGAAAATAAGAGAAAGGAAAGACGCCATGAGTCCATTGCCAATGATGAAGAACCTTTAAAGAAAGACAATAAAAAAGAAACAAGTTTCTTCTACTACTCAACTCTTACAAGATCCTTTGAACATGACATGTGGCTGATCGATAGTAAAACTTCAAGACATATGACTAGTGATCATGAAAATTTCTCAAGCATGAAGGAAAAGGAAACCTCTCATAAAGTGGAAAATGGAGACAATAAATCCTATGTAGTCAAAGGATTGGGAAAAGATTCTATCAAAATGGAATCAAGTAACAATGTTCATCTTAACAATGTTTTATATGTTCCTGGTTTGAAAAAGAATTTAGTATATATTTCTTTATTAGAAGAACAAGGAGATAGAATATCCATTGTCGATGGAAAATTTCTTGTATGGTCTAAAGATTAAAAAATAGAATATGTTAGATTTATTGGGATTCATGAAGGAAGACTATATAAACTCCTATGTCAGAATACTCAAGCCCTTGTACATGATGAACTCAATCCTAGCAAGTTATGGCATATAAGGTACACTCGCCTTCATTATCAATCGTTTCCATCTCTAAAACAGATGGTTGTAGGCATACCAAAACGACAATTAGTACACAAAGTTATTTGTAGAGGATGTGCACTTGGGAATAATATTAAGAAACTATTCCCAAGTAGTGAGAATAGATCCAAGGAGATATTGGATCTGATACACTCATATGTATGTGTTTCTATGCCAGTGAAGTCTCTATGAGCTTTTGGTTGAGGAAAATATATGAAATGATCTTACTCAAGCATTTTCAGATTCTGCTTGGCTAAAGAAAAATAGACGGGAATGTCACCCTATGTTTATAGCCATAAAAAATAATATCCTAACTCACAAGTATTGATTACAAGTGCTTAGGCTAGTCTTTTGTAAATAAATGTTTGTTGGAAAAATCATTATTTATATGATTTTCTGAATACAACAATTGCTAAAATAAATGTAGAAATATAAGTAAAGACACCAAGATGAAAATTAAGACATATGGGACATAAATAAATCCTTTATTTCATTCCAATTCATCAAAGAGTCATTCTCTTTATAAAATTTTGTGAAGAAGTTTTGGACTAAATTCAAACTTAGATGTCCTTGATGAAACATACAAAAGGACCTCTGATAGAAAATAAAAAAAACTGAATTCTAAAAGCTGGATCAGTTTGCCATGTATTGATGCCCACTCGACTCTGCACAATATCCTTTGTTAGTCATGAAAACTAATTCACAAACAAACAAGTCTACACAGACTATCAAAGATAGATCAACACCTCTGAAGAACAAGTGTCTGA
>JASDQU010309663.1:26647-42944 GCA_032191745.1 Picea mariana
TAAAAAAAACTGAATTCTAAAAGCTGGATCAGTTTGCCATGTATTGATGCCCACTCGACTCTGCACAATATCCTTTGTTAGTCATGAAAACTAATTCACAAACAAACAAGTCTACACAGACTATCAAAGATAGATCAACACCTCTGAAGAACAAGTGTCTGAATGATGTAATTCAAACCTGAATCTTGTTGTCTGCAATAAGACCCTGCTATCATAAAAAAGAATTAGGCTTATGATCAATTAAGGAATGAATGAAAACTGGACTATCTCAACATAAACTCAAAGAGAAAACCTTAGTATGTTTCTCCTTCTATCTCCCTCCTTTTGTTCCTCCCTTTCCTTTTTCCATTAGGCAAATCAGAATTGGTTGAAGTAGTTGAAATACCTCTTTAGTTAAGTTAACTAATAAGTCAACCAATTTTTAGTTAAGGGGGGAAAAGTAATAAATTATAATAAGGGTTTTAAATATATAATAACTAGTAGGTGGGATCCCTTGTGACTCCCTTTATCTTTTAAAAATCATCATATAGCTAATTAATTTAACAACATCCCTCCTTGTGAATCCCATCAACACATTCATATTTGACAATTATCTCAATAATATTTGCAATCATTTCCAAAATATATTACCAATATATCCAAAAAGCATGTTGTCCAAAAATCTGAAGTCAACTGTTCTCAACAATACATAAATAATTAAAACTTAAAATCCATATTTTCGAGTCTGTGAGGCAATATTTCTGTTATTGTTGTTATTACCTTTTAATCCTTCAGAATTTTCCTTAAGCTTTGTGGAGCCTTTAAGTCTCATCTCGTTGATCATATGAGAGCAGTCATCCCTCCAATGCATGTGGAAGGACACAGATTTATCAGAATCATTTGAAGGTGAGGAAGGGGCAGAAGTGGATTTCCATTTGACAGGGGCATGGTGGGCCTCAGTTTTCAACCTCTTATTTGAAGAGCTCATTCCTGTATGCATAAGGGATTAGCAAGTAGTCCCTTTAAAAACCATACATGAAAATGCTTTCAAGAAATGAAATAGATTTTGGCTCAACAACATATCAGACTCATGCAATCCAATCCATAAAAATTGTTTAACTATTGTCAATGAGCAGGGGAGTGAACAAAAGGTCTTGGGATATGTGAGGGGTTTGTATTGAGTGAACAAAATGATAAAATAAGGGGGGGGAGGGGGAGGGGGGACATGGTTACTGCTCACAAAAAACACACAATCAACTGTAATGTAAACCAAGGAACATGCTGCTGAAATCCATCCAAGAAACTGTGAAATCAAACCGTTACAATACATAATTCTCTTATCCGTAATTAATTTTTAAGAACAGGGATTGAAAAATGGATATGGGAAGGCGAGGGGATTATAATTAGTGAAAAGTGAAATAATGGTAGGGACGAGAGTGGATAATGTTCATAAAATTAATTAAGTAATCCATAATCATTCTATA
This sequence comes from Picea mariana, assembly GCA_032191745.1. Classification (NCBI taxonomy): domain Eukaryota; kingdom Viridiplantae; phylum Streptophyta; class Pinopsida; order Pinales; family Pinaceae; genus Picea; species Picea mariana. The sequence continues at coordinate 28,111 of JASDQU010309663.1, forward strand.
TCAACACAAAAGGTCCAACACCAACCAAATAATCATTGTGTTTAATTTAACCACCACTGTGTGTAACTCAATCAATTTTGTGTATTGTTTGATCACTATTTGCAATTAAACCATTAACACGATGTCATCAAAACAAACAATATGCCTTCCAAAACAACTTGTAAGAGTTATGTTTCTTCTCAATTATTCTAGTTAATATCTAAAACAATTTCTAAATGAACGCATAATCAACTGTTCCAGTTAGTTCCATCAAAACATCAACCCTTTTCTATGAATCATTTCTTCAAATAAAACACAAATACTAAAATCACATTGACTTCATTCCTCAAGTTCATTTAATAATTAAGTTGTAATGAGATCATATTGTCATAGAATCTGTGTCCATTTCTGAAACAATGCATGATATCCATCATCCATACATAGTGGACAGTCAAAGCACAATCCTTAATCTATCCTCACTTGTCATTAAACGCACAACAATCACCCTTTCAATTTATACGATGTTGTAGGATACACAGACCATTCAACTAACACAAGAGCATATTTGTCACTGCACATGTTTAATTAATCTGAATATAAACATCAACATGCTGAGCTATCAATCTAATAAAGGGAGACAACGACAATATCCCTAACCCCATTTTTCAAATCGATCAAATTGAAACAAAAAATATTGTTTAAAAAACCATGACCATCTCTGATGGTGCGATCAAGTAATATCCAAAGAATATATAGTGGATAACCACCTCACAACTATCATGATTGCAATAATCCCATTTCATAATTTAAACACCCAGTCATAACAATCATTAATTCAACCTAACATGATGTAGGAATGCCACACATATCCACGCATCACGCAAAAATCATTGTTGTGACTTAATAAACTTAAAACTAATGTTGGGTTAACAATTTAATGATCACAATGTAAAAGACAACGACTATATATCCAATCCCATTTTCCAATCAACCAATTAACCAAAACCACTATCGACATAATCAACATAGATGAGCCAACAATAGAACATTGTTGATGATGCACCAACAAATCAAAACAATCAGTGACATACACGACTGGACACAATGGTTCCCTTTATAAAATATGGGCTTGAGAAGTCAAGGGTTTGCTTTGTGGACCAACACAGGGAGACTAGAGTTGACTCCCCTCCCCCCCCAACATTGGGTGAGAAAATCCAAGACCAACAGTGCGCACACAAGGTATACCACCAATAAATTCACGGACATGGTGAAAATTCCTGTGATAGGAGAGACAGTGAATAGAGGAGCAAGGCTTCATTTCAGTCCTGTAACAATACTTAGAACACACAGGGTATAACCCTCGTGGTTTTCCCGATCAACTAAAGAGTGCTGAGATAAAACAGAGTCGACAAATAACAATCAACCTTAAGAAATCCCTTTGGCGTAACGACTATCATAATCCCCTGCGCAAACACTAGTAACATGAACAAACCCATACCCAAATGAATGATACACAGTAACACAAAGTGTTTCAAACCCAACAAATTCCACAACAAGAAACAATTGGGTATGGTGATAAGAAAGTGTGGAGAGAGCCAGCCAATATGGACTAAATGAAAACCGTTCAACCAAGAGAAATAAGGATAACAAAGAGCCTTCATGGCTTCTAAACTCAGAAAGATCATTGAAACTATAAATTCAAACATTATTGCAATGAAACCACACCAACCATTCATTCCACAAAAATATCACAAATTTACACAGTTGCCAGACTTAAGGAAAGCACAAACCCATACATCACCGAGAAAATATCTATTTCATAACCAAATCAAGTTCATAGATGGTGAAAAGACATACCCGTAACCACAAAAATCTTAAAAACACGAGCTTGGCTGAACAATTCTTCCTCTTCCTAAAAATCAGAGCTTAGCCACAATGAACACAATTGAACAATGGCCAAGGTGACAACCAGTGAAAGGGGTATGGAATGACATGCAGTAAATGCATGTCACCTCCATCCTCCAGTCATTCAATTCCTTAGTACAGACCAGCCCACTAATCCATTAATTCATTAAATTAAACCATGCATCGAAACTGACATCCAATAATTGCCAAGAGAGCCACCCTATGTCACATTAACCACAACCAACCACACTATAAAGCATATAACATAATATCCATATAACTCAATAAATTGTATAGCCACTAACCCCATTAGCTAGGACTAACAATCATTCTTTTAATTCTTCAAAATGCATGGTGCAACATCATATAGCATAATGACATAGTTCATCTCTTGTGGATTTATTCATATTGTCTTATTTTCTTTCAATTATTCTTATTTGTGGTTACTAACATGTATCCTTTGCAGGTGCCACAAGTAATAATTCAAGGAGTAAATGGCAAGGTAACAATGGATATCATAAGCCATTTCAATAGGACATTAGAGCCTATAGCGAGAGAACAATCATACATTATCCATCATTCATTTGTCACAATTAGAACCAACACATAATAGACTTTATCCATCACCAATAAAACCAAGATTTCATCAATCATGTAGAACTCTGTAGTAGTGTCAAACAATAACATAACACGAAATAAGAACCAGATCTAGTCTCCCAATATACAAGGGGGTCCCACCTACTAGTATTATATATCATTAGCTTATAATTAATAGGTTTCAGCAATATTTTGTGGGCGAAATCCTCGTTGCGATGTTAATCATCAACAACTCTCTTTACTATGTGACATTCATAGATGACTTCTCAAGAAAGACTTGGATGTACCTGATAAAGATGAAATATGAAGTATTTGGCAAGTTCCAAGAATTTAAATATGAAGTTGAAAACTTGACAAATAAGAAGATCAAGACACTAAGATCTTATAATGGAGGAGAATATACCTGCAAGGAGCTCATTTCCATTTGTAAATCAATTGGGATTAAAAGGGAGCTAATTGTCCCACATAATCCTCAACAGAATGGTGTAGCATAAATAAAGATCCCTTCCATTGAAGAATATGCTAAGCCAATGATGAATGACCAGAATCTATCCATGTTTCTATGGGGAGAAGCAGCTATGATAGTTATATATATTCAGAATAGAATTCCTCATCGTATATTGAAGAACGTGACTCGAGAAGAAGCCTTATTAGGAAATAAGCCAAGTGTGGAAAAATTAAGGATCTTTTGGTGTCTTTTCTATATCCATGTTCCCAAGGACAAAAGGAAAAAGTTGGAACTGTCAGGAAACAATAACATATTCATTGGATATAGTGGTACATCAAAAGATTACATAATTTATGTGTAACCCTATTCATTGGATATGATAGATGTATATATTCACAATAGAATTATTCATTGTATATTTAAGAACATGAATCTAGAATAAGACTTCTTAGGAAAGAAGACAAGTTTGGAACACATAAGGATCTTTGGGTCTCCTATCTATATCCATGTTCCCACGGAAAAAAGGAAGAAGTTGGAACTGTCAGGAAAGAAGGGCATATTCATTGGATATAATCATACATCAAAAGATTACATAATTTAGTATTTATTTCTTTATTGGAAGACAAAGAAGATAGAATATCCATTGTCAATGGAAACGTTCTTGTATGGTCTAAATATTCAAAAATAGAATATGCTAGAGTTATTAGGATTCATGAAGGAAGACTGTATAAACTCCTATGTCAGAATACTCAAGCCCTTGTACATGATGAACTCAATCCTAGTGAGTTATGGAATAGAAGGTATCATCACCTAAATTATCAAGAATTTCCATCTCTAAAACAAATGGTTGTAGGCATACGATAACTACAATTAGTACACAAAGGTACTTGCAGAGGATGTGCACTTGCAAAGAATATTAAGAAATCATTCCAAAGTAGTGAGAATAGATCCAAGGAGATATTGGATCTCATACACTCATATGTATGTGGTCCTATGCCAGTGAATTCTCTAGGAGTCTCTCTTTACTATGTGAAATTCATATATGACTTCTCAAGAAAGACTTGGATGTACCTGATAAAGATGAAAGATGAAGTATTTGGAAAGTTCCAATAATTCAAAGATGAAGTGGAAAACTTGACAAATAAGAACATGAAGACAATAAGATCTTATAATGGAGGATAATATACCTCCAAGGAGCCCATTTCCTTTTGTAAATAAGTATGGATTAGGAGGGAGATAATTGTCCCACATAATAATCAACAGAATGGTGTAGCAGAAAGGAAGATGTGTTCCATTGAAGAATTTGATAAGGAAATGATGAATTCCCATAATCTATCCATGCTTCTATGGGGAGAAGCATCTATGATAGTTGTATATATTCAGAATACAAGTCATCATCGTATATTGAAGACAAGTTTGTAAAACTTAAGGATATTTGGGTGTCCTGTCTATATCCATGTTCCCAAGGACAAAAGGTAGAAGTTGGAATTGTCAGGAAAGAAGGGCATATTCATTGGATATAATGATACATCAAAAGATTACAAAATACAGAAGGTGCCACATGATGCCATTTCATTGGCCCACATGGTAGACTATAGTTGTCTCATATGTCGCCAACTGTACTTTCCACTTGTGCATATGATCTTCCACATGCCAACTGATGATTGGTCCACCTCACTACCAATTGAGTCTGTCCACATCATCATATACATTCCATGTCATCTGTATGGATGACATGTGTCAAAATTTTATTGGTCCAATTGGACCCTTGAAAAGTCCATTTCTGAGTGACACATGGCATGATGTCGTGATTCCACATCACCTATTGATATAATTATATGTCATGACGATGTCATCCTACTGTATGGAAAGGACACATGTCCTCCTTTGACTTTGAATTTTTCCTTATTTGACTTGAACTTTGAACGGCTATAACTTTTGCATACGAAGTTCGTTTGAGGTGATTTTTGCATCGTTGGAAAGATATCATTGAGATATACCTAATGATATATTTTTTCAGAGAACTTGAGACAGTTAAATTTTTATCTTTTTTTAATCGTCCTGGACCTATGTGACTGTTATGGATCCTCCTAGACGTCTATGATCATTCTGGATCCTCTTATATCATAAAAGAAGTTGAAGGGTCGAACAGAAAAAAGTAATTTTTATTTGAGATTTCATAGAGAGTAGAGAGAGTAGAGAGGTGAGTGAATTCAAAGAGAGATGAAGATTTTTTTTTCTAGGAGAATAGTTGTATAGAGAAATGGTGCCATGGAAGACAAGAGAAGCTTCGTCAAAACCAAATAAAAAACACACTAGGTTGTGCACTTCAAATATGTAATACATCAAATGTACATTTAGTCCAAGAAGGACCCATATAAGAAGTGGCTAATGTGCATATGAAAGTTTAAAGAGGAGGATGTTGGAGAGATCATAGAAGACTCCAAGGACGAATGGAAAATTCCAATACCAGAGGTAGAGTAGTAGCAACCAAAACCATCAGTGAAATATCCATAGAAACAACAACCATACATAAAATAAATATAAGATAATGAAGAATACGAAAAAGAGCATTAAGGTGAAGGAAATGGTGCAGGAAAATCAAAGAAGACAATATCGTGCCCAGGAGAGAAGAGAAAAGAAACAAACAAGGGGAAAGTAGTCCCGCAATGCAGGAAAAGGAAATCTATAATGAAAAATAGTAATTCAAGAATTGAAAGAAGTTGACTTAGAAATATTGCAGATCAAGTCAAGAAATTTACTGATGAATATTTTGAGTGCACGACACAACATCAAGAAGAAATGAATTTGGATACACAAGAGCATATTGCTCCATTGCGAAAAATTTTGGAGTCTACTAGAATTGCGCTAGTTTAAACAGGAGAACAAGTGTAGATAGACAATCCAACGCAGAAGACTGAGATGCAACATATGACCTCTGCAAGATTAGGAGAACATCGAGTACTGAAGATAGCAACATGAGTTGTAGAATTCCCTACAACATAGTTATAGGAGCATGCAAAGGAACTAAGTCATATTGACATGGTGTATCTCAATTTTCTGTAGAAGTGTTATATGGATTGTAGATGAGCCTGATGTAGGAATTACAAGCGCAAAATGTCAACCTTGATAGAGTTGACAAAGACAGTTGTAGAAAGAGGATGTGATGTAAGAGAAATTTGATCAACTAAGGTTAGAGTGGGATGAACCAACACATAAGATAGAGAAACTAAAAAAAGTGGTCTAATGGGTTTATAATATCATTCCAGAAGTATCTATGGAGGAATAGACCATGTTATAAAAATAGATGACCAATATCAGAGAATCCATTGAGGGCTTACACAAAAAGATTATCGACTTAGAAGCACGCCAGATACCAAGCACTCCCTCGGAGGAAATGGAGAAAAGAGAGAAGATGACGACAAAAACTATAGAGAATATCAAAAGTATGGAAGTAGAGTGTGCCAACATATACACAAACAACATGGGAGTATGGTATCAATTGACAGAAGATGAAAAACTACAAGAAATTGGGAAGAAGATACAGGTTGCACATGATCAGGCATAGATTTTTAATGAAGGGATGAGCACCTTACCACCGATAGAGATGATGACAAAAATGGAAGAAAATAGGAAGTTTTACTCAGAGATGAACTACATGATAGTGTAGTAGCAAGCTCATGCACATAAGATCAAAATGTTACGAGAAGAATCATATACAGTGGAAAAATAACTAGCAACTACATAGGGCATCGTCGAGTAGATAGTTCAAGAAAGAGAAGAAAAGTTGAAGACCCATATTATTGCAGAGATGACCGAATAAATTATGCAACATGAAACATTAGTCAAAGAAAAGGTCGCAACAACAAGAGACAAATTTCAAAAGTTCATGTAGACCTGGAAGCAAGGATGAAGTGGATCAAGATGAGCCACAGCTGAGTGTTGGGGGCTTGTTGGAGCAGGTCATTTTGAGTAAATTTTGAGAATCACGCAAGAGTGGATCGCATTAAAAATCAACAAAGGAGCAACACGTGTGAAAGAAAATTAACACATTTCAAGGAGTCAACCTACAAAAGGTGGAATTTAGTTAGGACTTTTGGGACATTTTGTCCACATTGTAACAACCTAAGTCCTAATGAATATGTATAAATATGTAACACGTTTTGGGTAGAAGGGGTTGGAGATGTGAGGAATGAAATAATCATAGAGTTATAGTATGAGAGAATGATATGATTTGAGTCGAATAATAGTCGAAAGGTATGTGTGCATTACAATCTAGAATGACATGCAAAACATTTATTTTTAACTGAAGATCATTGTATGAGCACAATGCATATGGTTTTAATAAATACTATGAATGGATAATATAAGAAGCCAATCATTATGGACGTAGCCTAGTCGGGGTGAACCATGTTATATTCCTGTGTTTTGATTTGTTTGTTGCCATGATATATTTTCTTATTATGTTTATTGCAAACATGTAGTAGATGCTTAGTGGTTAATATGAATGTGTATCTTATGGTTCCACGCATATGTTGAATGCATGCATAAGATGAATTTTTCATAGGTTATTATGTTGTTATGGTTTCTCACATAGGATAAATGAATATATGTTCACTGAAGGGTTAGGATGAATGCCTCATATTACCCCATGACTACATAAACCTCATTCCTTCAATTCCATAGGTACCTCAAGTGATACTTCACCTTCTTGTGGGTGATTCCAAAAGGGTCAGTATCTTTAGGTTTTTCTTGGTGAGTTAATGTTGAACCTCGGTTCTACCGACTATGCACAAAAAATGAGTAATATATTTCTTATAGCTACATCTTCATCCTTTTACTAAAAATAGAAATTCTTATGTGTTTTCTCCTAGCAATCAAAGCTATGATACCATGTGAAGTTTTCACAAAGAACCTAGATAGTATAAAAGTCGCACAAACTTGCAAGAGAAAGAAGAGAGGAGAGAAAAATAATGAATTATATTAATTGTATGAGTAAAATGTTAAAATAAACATGATATACTATAAATTTCTAAGTGAACTCACCACAGTAGTGAGCTATAGAGATATAGACACTCACTAAGAAAAACCAAAGTAATCTGCCTCCTAGTGCTAGTTAACTAGTACATGCAATCAACAGTTAATAGAGTCACACATGTGAAAGTTATCAAAACTTATGTAATCACAATATATGTTTCCTCTTGGCCACATGCATGATACATGCACACTCTCGATGAGGAAACCAAGGTGAAAATGCAACTTCTAGTGATAAAACTGAGTTTTCCATGCAAGAGTGACCTCCACTAGTCTAACTGATGTGTAACTTACTCTGAAATAAAGAGGGAAGAATCCTTATTTTGTAGGAGGAGTTATAATTTACAGGGGAATATTTTGAAGAGAGAATATTATCTTCTACAGAAGCACCCTCAACATTGGACTACCAACCTTAGGAAAAGAATTATGTATGTGAGTGTGTAATATCTTCAACAGGAACATGATGAAATATATGTGGAAACTTGAATCTCAATCTAATATAATTGAATGTGATGTGACAACATCCATCCATATATAACTCATTCTTGAAGAGATATTTCTTGATTATTGCAAAGGAATAGAGCTCTCTTCTTTGCAATCTCTGAGGAAGTTCTATCCATATTGTTTCATGATTTTATATCAACTCATTCAAGAAGTTCTTATCAAATTGTTAGAGATTGAGGCTAGCTCTAATTTTGACATATCAATCATATGTAATGTTAGAGAAATTGTTACTATGTGTGCACGATTCATCCAAGTGTTAGTTGGTTGGACACCACTCTTATCCTTATCCTATCCTACATATCAACAACTTTATACTTCTTCATTATGCTAAATATGGTATGGTCATTCGACAACTAAGAGATGAAGGCCTTAAGTTGTGCATTCGAAACATAGGGATTCATGAACCATATTAGAACCTAGGTCAATATGTAGTTTATCTAAATAAAACTCACAAATCACCTTCTTTTTTTTCTAAGGTGATCTCAAAGTAAACCTCACAATATTTCCAAGGATTTTGAATCTATACAATCTAATGATAAACACATCTTTGAATCATAATTTTATACCATTTTTACTTCAGATCTTAGAGCATATACCTTTTATAGGGTTGGAAAGATAGCATTTCTACTAAAATACTCAACAATTTGATCACACATGGTTTTCAAAATTACCACTTCATCATCCTTAGTTTCTTCTATTCACTTAACCATTTAAATTTTTAATCTAATATTATATGTCATCAATAAATATTTAAGCTATGATACTATTCAATAAAAGTGACACATTTATTAGTTAGTAAATTCACTACTTGTTAATGACCCTTAGTGAATATGATGTCCTCTACTCGTGCTTCAACCACTACTTTCCACTTGAAGGATTTTTCTCAGGTGATATACAATTTATCTATCGATTCACCAACCTTAATGGTTGTTGGGGCCATGGAATTATTTTTTGAAGCCTGTTTTAAATGACCTTATAATACAAAGAACTTGTACCCATTCATAATGATGATTTTTATGTTTTCTTTCTCCTCAATGAATATAAGCCATGATGATGTTCAATAAAAGTGAGGACACATTTATTAGTAAATAAATTCACTACTTGTTACTGATCCTTAGTGAGTATTATGTTCTCTACTCGTGCTTCAACAAATATTTCCACTTCAAATATTTTTCATGGGTGATATACAATTTATTCATCAATTCACCAACCTTAATAGTTCGTGGGACCATGCAATGATTTTTTCAATCTCTTCTAATTGGCCTTATAATCCATAAAATTTGTACACATTCAAATTGTCGGTTTTATGGTTTCTTTCTTCTCAATGATAGGAAATCAAAACCATGGTGGGGTAACAACCCTTCAACTGAGGAGAATCTTCAATATCCATAGGTATTTTAGCCTATTTTGAAGAACCCTCTTTCGTAACTTTACAAAATTTTCACTTTCGTTCCTCAATAGGCTTGAGAAATATTCACTTGGTACTTCATTTTGTGCTACCGCTAGGTTTTCTTCTTTTGTTGAAATTGGCGGGTTTACAACAATAACCACAAAATATGGAATAGAGAGTCTAAGCTCTCCAAGAGCAACTAGGGGTTGTGAAACATCCTTTATAATTATTTTTAGTTCATTCATTCATGCTTATGCAACCCCTCTAGGTTGTCTACGAGTGAATAAATCCCAAGTTAGATACAACTTCTTACTTTTTATGGAATAGAACATCAAGATATTAATTTCACCATGGTGTTCCAAGGCAACTTATTAATTTAGTTGAAACTCTATAGAAATTTTCTCTATTAGTAGCAATAGAAAAAATAAAATGTTGATGAGTCATTCATGTTTTAAGTACTCCAACAACTTGAAATGGTAAGAACACATGATTTTGTGCCCACCTTCACAAGTAATATCAAATTAAATGTAGAGAAACCTCATCCCATGGCCTCAATAACATCTCTCATTTCACTCATTTTATTCTGTCCACCACTATTTCACTAGCAAGTAAGAATTACTTTTAGCTTCTTGAACCTTTTTTTTTTTCTATTGAACTATCTGTATACTACTTATTAGAGGCATGTTCGCTAGGAGATATAGTCCTTGATGACCTCAACAACCAATCCATGGAGTATGCCAACATTTCAAGTAGGATGTTGGGAAAATTTAAGAATAATTTCATGATTGTTCCCCTCTAGTTGGTTGAATAATGTTATCCATCCTACTTGTTGAAAGATACATAAAATTTCAACATATTCCACTGAATAATAACAATAATAGTTTCTTTTTACCATTAGGAATATACACCCATGGTATTTGGTGAAACAAAAATAACAATAATACATATTAATAATAATACGTGTAGAAAATCCATGTGCGTGGATTTTTCAACCCATGGAATTCGCCCATGTTATTCACCCATGGTGTTTTTGTAACCCATAGTATTTGCAAATGGTATTTGAATATTAAAAAAAATACATGCCTCATTTGTAAAGGAGATGATCCCTTTATGATGTACTTCTTAGGATTTTTTTTTTATAATAAAGAGTTTATTTCTTGTCATATTATTCTCTTTACTTTAATTTGTTGCAATTTTGTGCCATATTATCCTCTTTACTTTATTTTGTCGCATTCATTTTCCTATTTTTCGTTTCATTGCTTTCACAATCGAGATCAACTATAAACAATGTTTTTGTCTATAATGTTATCCATGTTCACTCCTCTAGTAATTTCCGTTGTAAAATTCTATTCATTGGGAAAATTTCAATATTTCTATGACAATCCTCTCTTCTCATCTCTACCTCAAAATTAATCTATGAACTCTTTATCATTGAATTCGAATTTCTAGCTAAATTTGTAGTGCTTTGTTATACAGCTTAAAATACACCATTGTTTCTTACATGTGAAAAATATTTTTCGAAATATATTACATATATTGGGAAGCCAATGAAATTTCAATTTTGATAATTCTTCATGGGGGTTCTACTAATTTCCATGTCAATTCCAACAATGTAGCATTAAAATTGTTATCAACTTATTAGTAGTTATGTCTCATTCATTTACTAGTCATCAAATCAACTTCTTTAGTGAACATTCATCTATAAATTCAATTCAATGGTTAATGGGTCTAACCATGTATGTTGGAGATTGAATTCAAATATTTGAAAGTGAAGAAATTTTTCAAATTAACTTAGGAAAGGCTAACGAACACTCTCCTCCCCACAACTAATGATTTGGTCATGTTAAGTAAATATGGTAGGAGAGAATTATTGAGGAATGGATTGGACATGTGAGTATAGATATAGGATTAAAAAAGGTTTTATAATTAAATCCATTAGAAAGTGTGAAATTATTAACCAATATTTTAACAACTTTTAAAGCATGGAATCAGAAAGATTTTATTATATATGCCATCACCTACCACACTATAGTAAATCACACACCATTTCTTGAATCTTTTGTCTATGGCATCATCCCTTTTATTTAATGGGCTACAAAGGTAAATTATCTATCTAATCTCAATGGTTTCTATAGGATGCAATTTCTACCATCTTTTTGTCATATTTCGCCACTTGTGACATCAAACATGAAGGAATTGGTGTGAAAACAAAGACACGAAGAGATGGAGCGCATTATAACAATAATAGGAGATATAAATGGTATAATTTAATATTAAAAAAATAAAGTGGAAGAACAAGTCTTATATGATCCACTTTGACTTTTATTCTCTCTAAGAGCACGCAATAATAAAATGTAAATAAAGTTATAACAAAAATATACGTAATATAATGTAAATAAAATTATAACAAAAATATGATGTTGGAAAAGGAATACAATAACAATGGAAAGCAAAAAAGGTAGTGCATGACTTTTAATACTCTTAATGAGAAGGTTCAACATTTTTTTCACATACAATCAATATAAAAAGATGCTTTGATGTGAAAGCATGAGGCTAAAATGAAAGTTAAATTTTATATAAATTTTAAAATGGTATTTTTTATATTAATATTTTGGATTAAAAACATAGTTGTATGCAAACATTTTCTCATTATTTTTTGAAAACTAATTTCTAAAGTTTTGGAAGCTTGGGAATTGGTAGGAAATGTTTTGGGAACTTGGGTGCTTTAACATCAAGAAAATGAGAATTCAGAAATGAGTTTTAAAAATAGAGAGTTTTAAATTAAAATTATATCAAATTAAAATGTAAATATTTTTATTCCATTATTACAAATACATAATTATTACAAATATTTTGGTTATATTTATTCAAAATATCACTATAAAACAAAGACCAAACTACACTTAAATATTATTTCAAAAATTATTTAAGTGAAAAATCTTAATAATATTCACTCTATAGTTTTGGATATGAAATTTTTTTAATGCATGTCTGTTTTCCTTCAAGCCCACACTAAACATGAAAGTGAATCAATCAATATCCTATCCATGGAAAACATTTTCTATCATCCAACCATATCATTGAATTTTATTTTATTTTCATATTACAAGAGTAATATTATTTAACTTTTTCCAATCAAAACAAGAATAATACTTCAAATTTACAAAGATGTTTGAAGTTTATATATATAAAGTTTAATTTTAAAAATATGTTAAAAATTTATATATGCATTTTTTCATTTTCTAATAAAATATTTATGGATATTAAAGTTTCAGTATTATGTCAAATATATTCATATAATTTTTTTTTTCACACAAACTTGAAAAAAATTATCGTTAAAAAGACACAAACAAAACCGCTAAGTACATAAGAAGAGATGATAGATTTCTACAAGTCCCAATTCAAAAACTGGACTATCAACATAGACATCCAGACTACCCTTACTGAAACATTTCAAAAAGAATCCTCTACAAAACTGTGTGGCATAAATTCTGTCAAAAAACCATCGAATGCAGACAAAAAAAACATGCTTAGTTTATAATAATATAAGTTTGACCCTTGTCACTAGGCAACACTTAAGAACTCAGAGGCTCATTCAGGTCTGGGAGAGGAGCCATGGGTTTGGTTCAACATCAATTGTAAGATTAATTTCGTAAATGACCCATATGAAGAAACAGCTACGAAAACTGTCGCCTTGGTAACGGAATGGTCGAATCTCCTACTCTGATGGACAGGTGGAGAATAACCGTCTTGGGGAAACCGGTCCTCTCTCTGCCTATAAAAGAACCTTCAAGAATACCCATCATATTGATCTGAAGGCGTATGGCAGCAGGGTAAGAGAGAGAAACTTGTTTTCTATTCTGTTCTGTTGAAGAGGGTTCTGAGCAAACTCAATTTCCAGTTCTGTGTAAGAGGGCTTGTAGCAAGAAGAAAAGAAGGTTCGAATATCAAATGGATTCAGGTATGAATGCAATTAAAATTCGCTGCAATATATACCAGGTTCAAAACTTGAAAGTTTCTAGATCCTGCAAATATGCTAACATTGGTATCAGAGCCTGCGTGGAGAACTTTCTGAATGTATATATATATTTTCCACAATAATATTTCCGCAATCTAGTTTGATAGACCAGTTCGTAACGAAAGCCCTATTTGGAAACCAGTCTAGCACTGTAATTTTTTGGGGCAGTTTATTGATACATAACTGATGGATAATAAATTCGAACTCACTCGACTCGGCTGGGTGGAAATGAATTCTTCACAGAGTACTCTTATAGCATTGCAATTTTTGTCATTAGTTATGTGGCTTAGAAAAAATTAGGTTTCTTCTCTTCTAGCATTGCAATTTTGTCGTTACTTTATCTAAAGCCCACCAATCAAATTGGCAGATTATTGTCGCCTAAATATTGTGATTGTTTCGTATAGTATTGTGTAGATTATTGTCGCCTGAATATTGTGATTGTTTCGTCTAGTATTGTTTGATTCGAGGAGTAGTTCCGTTATTGTCGATTTCAACCTTGATCGTTGACAGTACAACAATATTCACATTGGATTTCAACATTAATTTTCATTACGTATTGTCCTCTATAATGTCCCACGTAACTTCTCAGATTGGATATTCCCGTAATACTTAAGGTACAAGAGACATCCATCGCTGTAATAAATAATTTTCTACCGCCTGAAGCTAGTCATTTGCATCTTACCTTATTGTTAAATGATATTATTGTAAGCATTTAAGTTGCATAAAATCTTACACTCATGCATAATGTAGTTTATTTTATAAATTCATTTTTGCAATACGGAGAATGCTTTCTGTTACCCTGCTACCAAAATTTTTTTATGATGACAAAATGTTTTGTGTCACTCTATTTAAACACATTACTATTGAATCAACATGCAGAGTCGTTACATTGATTTAAGGTCTATATTAAGAGACGGTTTGGTAGCCACCAAAGTGGTCCAACCGAAAAGACTCGTAGA
>JASDQU010309664.1:16402-29417 GCA_032191745.1 Picea mariana
TAACCTTTGAAATTTTTAATAGGAATGTACATAATTGTATGGTCAACTCTAGTGCATCATCAAATGTGATGCCTTTGTCTGTATGCCAGAAAATTAATGCAGAAGTAAAACCTTCTGATCTTAAAATCATTCAGTTGGATCGAATGAATGTTAAATTAATCTGTAAGCTTAAGAAAATGATGATTATATTATCATCCAATCCTAAAGTTCATCAAACAATTGATATTATCGTTGTTGATATTCCTGAAGTTTATGGTTTGTTTTCAAGCATAGATTGGTCGGAACAACTACACGTTTATTTTGCCACCGACTGGTCTCATTTGTGGTTGTCTGAAAGTGGACATCCCAACAAGATTAAAGTGAACAAAGAATGTTACCTTAAGCATACCATGATAGATTTGAACGATCCAAGCAAGCCTTTCGTTACCACTGCTAATTCAATTGAAGTGCAAGGGATGCATACCTTTTTTGGTAACTTCATGACTGGAATTTCTCCTATCACGGATCCAGAACAACAATATGAAGTAATAGTCTGCACTCAGGTATCAGCTTCACCAAATACACCAAGTATTGCTAATGACGCACAGATCTAGTCCTTATATTTCGATGGATCTAAATCCCAAGAAGGAGCAGGTGCTGGCTGTGTACTCATCGACCCTACAGGTAATAAAACTTTTATTGCTTGTCGATTAGAGTTTGAATGCACTAACAACACAGCCGAGTACGAAGCACTTCTGCAAGGACTTAGGAAAGCACTAGATATGGACGTGCAAAATTTGATAGTATTCGGTGATTCAGAAATAGTAGTTAAACAGGTAAGGAATGAAATACACTATTTATCTCCACATCTGAAGAGTTACCAAATCGAGGTATGGAGTTTAATGCATAAATTTTTAGCATTTAATATAAATTCTATTCATGGATGATTAATTCAGAAGTTGATCTGCTAGCCATTGTTGCTTCTAAATTGTTGCTCGCTGAAGGTCTTTCTCCTTATGCATTTTTGATCAAATTGTTGTTTAGGCCATCGATTCCGGATAACATCACAAATTGGAGAGTATTCGATGATGACCAATAGATCATCAACTTTCTGCATATGGAAGACACCTTCCAGGATGCATTCATTGATGAAGGCACTCATGACGAGAATCTTCGAGACTTCACGGTAGTATCTGATCCTCGATCTCCTGAATCAACATTCGAGCTGGTAAACTCTATCCCTAGATCTGTTGTGAGATTAGAGAAATTTTATGACTTGCATGCCAAGTTTAGAGGGGCAGTCAATTTCAAAACTAATAGTTCCTCTTTGATCTATGAAACTATTAATTTAGGAACAAGAGATAATCCTCAAAATATTAATCTGGGAAAGGGATGTTCCGAGCAAGAAAGATCCACTTTCAAAAGACTATTTAAAGAATTTAAAGATGTATTTGCTTGGATGTACGATGACTTTAAAACTTTCAATCCAAACATCATACAACATGTAATCCCTATGAAACCTCAGACTTGTCCTTTTCAATAAAATTTGAAGAAAATGCATCCTAAATTGGAACCTAATGTTAAAAAGGAACTAAACAAATTACTAACTGAAAAGATAATTTTCCCAGTTAGGCACACTCAACGAGTGTCTAATTTAGTCCCTGTAAGTAAGAAAAGTGGTGAAATTCGACTTTGCRTCGATTTTYGTAACCTAAACCGAGCGTCTRATAAAGACAACTACCCTGTTCCTCCAATGGAACAAATTCTACAATAGGTGTCTAGTTTCGAAAGGMTATCTTTGTTAGATGGCTTTTTGGGATACAACCAGGWCCTTATGTATCCTTCATACCAACTTAAAACCACCTTTCATACCCCATGGGGCGCTTACACTTACAGGAAAATGCCTTTTGGACCGATAAATGCCAGTGCCACTTTCCAAAGAGAAATGGATATTTCTTTCCGTGGCMTCATTAACCAGTCAATTGTGGTCTATCTTGATGATGTCACTGTCTTTTCTAAAAACAAGAAAGATCACTTGTCTCACCTTAGGGCTGTGTTGGAACGATGCCGCAAGTTCRACATATCACTCAATCCTAAGAAATCKGTCTTTCCAGTAGAGCAGGGAAAACTGCTTGGGTTCATAGTATCTAAGGATGGAATGATTATTGATCCCAAAAKAACTCAAGCCATTGCTAAACTTCCACCTCCTTCTTCCAAAAAGGACATGCAATCCTTTTTGGGTAAGATTAATTTTGTCAGAAGATTTGTCCCGAGTTTCTAAAAAATGGTTAGACCATTACAAAATCTAATTAAAAAGGACATTTTGTACCGATGGGGACCTCAAGAAAGTTAGGCTTTCGATTCAATTAGAAAATCAATAATATAATCCCCTTCCCTGATGAGTCTCAATTTTTTTCAGGATTTCACTCTTTACATTTTTGCATCTGATAGATCTTATGCTGCCATGCTTACACATGAAAACACTGAAAGCAATGAAATACCCATTTCCTTCATGAGCTCCGCTTTTAAAGGAGAAGAACTTAATTACCCAACAATAGATTAGCAGGAATATGCTGTTTTTAAAGTAGTGAAACACTTCTGGTCTTACCTATTGAAATCCAAAACCAAAGTTGTTGTTCCTTACCCCCCAGTTAGAAACTTGTTAGTACAAAAAGAGATGGGTGAGAAAAGGGAAAATTGGATGACATCACTACAGAAATATGACTTTGAAATAACTCTTGCACAAATTGTTAGAGGTAAAGGCCTGTGTAAACTAGTGGCTGATTCAATTGAAGAAAGTCAAATAAACACATCAACTATAAATCAACATAACGAAAAATAGATCAGCTGTGCACAAGCTACGCCCAATTCTTGGTATGAGAACATTAGATTTTATTTAACGCATGGATATGCTCCCCGCAATCTTGATCCCAAAAGCAGAAGAGCACTTAGGCTTAAATCTTCATCTTTCCAGTTAATCAATGATATATTATTTCGAAAGAACTTTGATGGTGTTTTTCTACGTTGTTTAGAAAAGGAGGAGTCCGAAAAAGTGTTGTCTAAACTTCATGCCGGTGATGMTGACAGTAATTTTGGTGGAGATACAACTGCCCACAAAGTGCTAAGGGATGGATACTATTGGCATACCTTGTTTAAAGATTTCCATACGCAGTCCTGAAAGTGTCTAATCTGTCAAAAGGCTGCAGGACGGGTGAAAAAGGCATCTTTTCCTTTGCAACCTRTCATTGTAGATGCACCTTTTCAGCAATGGGTCTTAGACATTATAGGACCAATCAATCCCCCTTCTTCRCAACAACACAAGTACATCCTGACAACAAYGAAATATTTTACAAGATGGTCTGAAGCTGTACCTTTAAAAGTGGTCAACACCAATCAGGTAGTGTCTTTTCTGAACTCCCACATCATTAATCGATTCAGAATTCCCAAATGCCTGGTTTTTTATAACACTTCTTATTTTTTGTCCCTTGATATGAATGTTTTCACTCTCTAAAATGGGATTAAACTGAAGTATTCTGCAAGCTACTACCCTCAAGGGAATGGCCTAGCAGAATCGACAAATAAGAATTTAATGAAGATTATCAAAAGGACAATTTCAGAAAACCACAAGAATTGGCACAATGCACCGTATAATGCACTTTGGGCTAATAGGGTAACTCCAAAAGATTCCGTTGGTAATTCTCCTTTCTTCCTCGTTTATGGAAGAGACACCATCCTCCCCCCACATGTTTTACTTCCTTCTATGCAATTATCACATAAAGTTCAAGAAGAAGAGTGTCCGTCTCTAGAAAACTGGATAAATCCTTTATTAAAACTAGAAGAGGTGATAACACAAGCTAAAGAGAAATTGGATCAACACCAAAAAATTGTGAAAAGATGGTTTGATTTAAATTCATCTTCTGATAGGAATTTTGATGTTGGATATTTGGTTCTCAAGTGGGACAAAGCCCACGAGGGAAAGGGGGAACCTACCAAGTTTCAAAGCCTGTGGTTGGGACCATTTGCAATTTCTGAAAAATTGGGTCCTAGCTCTTTTCATCTACATAATTTAGAGGGACAACCAGACACTTTCCCAATGAATGGCCAGGCTCCCAAGAGGTATTTTGCTTGATGATTTATTCTCCACCCTCTTGTAAATATTTTTTAGTTTTCTTTTCTGTTCTTTGATTTTGGTTCTTTTCATTTTGCTTGATTTTGATTTGTTTTCTAAAAATGATCATGTCTAAATCACCATTCATTTATTAAAGGGAATCCAAATTCTTATTCATTAGAAACAATTGATAAATTTTCAAGCACCTGAATAGTAAATGTTAAACTCAGATCAGCAGAAGAAAGTCTCTGTTCAATCCGTGTTTATGGTTTCTCTTTAAAATTACAGGAAGACGCGATTATCCTTAACAAACTTATAACACCATCACTGTTTTAATGAAGACAACTCAACTGTTCTTTCCCATCCTTGAGATGGTTTCTTAACATAAATCTAAGTGTCCAAATCATGATGAAGGTCATTGGAACAAAAAAATGATTCTTAAATGATCAATTGTTTTCCATTACCAGATTATGAGATCTTCAATATCACCCTGCTCTCTTGAATATCATTAAGTTTATGCAAAATTATAAACAAATTTTAGAGAGTTGGAAGCACTGTAATGTGTGGGAATTGTATGTAAACCTGCCGGGACACTGAACAGGTTTGCTGGTAGCGGGTAAATGCACACATGATACCAAGGCAACTTCGTCGGGGTACTGAATAGGCCTGCTGATAGCGAAGCAATGCCGAGTTCAAGAAGATTCTTAGGTATGTATTTTAATTTGATCAAGTGTAAATATGTTTTTATCATGAATGGACAACTCTTGGACAAGATAGAAGTACTCGAGTGGGTTAAATGGAATTTCTGTCGAGGCTATGGACGCCTGCTGGCAGCAGTGGCCCTATCAATGGTATCAAAGTCATATGTATAAACATCGCTACACCTATGATCTAAACAAGATACAAAATTACAATATTTGGACAAAAATGCATCCAATGCTATGACTGCGTTATTTACTGAGTTATGATTGGAACGCTTGATCCGTCGTTCACTGTTTCTAAAAATTTATTTCATTTGTGCCCCTGACATAAATTTTCTGGTGATGCGGAGATAACTACTTTGCCCAGTGTGTTGCCATTGTTGGCATCCACCAATTCTGTCAGATTTCATCATAATTAAAAATCATCACAAAGAGATAAAATCTTTCTGTCGTTGCCACGTCCTTACATTTATAAATGTTTCTGTGTTTGGCTTAGAGGCGATTTATTGGGCTAACTTATTTTATGAGTTTTTCGTTTGTTTTGTTTAAATTTCATGATTGCAAGCATAAAATTTAAACAAAATCTTGGCTTGGGAAATCATTCTGTAGTCTGTATTTTTCTTCTATTCTTTTACCTAAGAGATTACACTTTGAGGGAACCTATATGTTACTAAATTGAAGTTTTATAAGCTCATTGATTAATTGACTGCCACATTTTTTTTATGTATTATGAGATTTTCTATGGTTAATTGTATGGTTTGATTATTCATCCATAATCATGCTTCAATATTGGATTAACAGTTGGTACATGCTCTTCCCTCTATCAGTCATATCGCCTTCATGTCACTTGGTACAGGTCTGATGTACCCGCGACTACACCTCACCCTGTTGTCCTGTACATTTAATGACCCCCATTCATTGTTTGAATTGGAATTTGATAGTAGTTGAGGGTTTGATATTCATTATGTGTAATGGATCATAGGTATACACGTCCTCTAGTTGTCTGTCTCTCCAAACTCAAGTTATCAAACATGACAATCTCCCATTTTCGCAGGTGTTGGGCCATTTTGGTTTTCACAGACCTCTCCTTGCTACTTGTTTATTGGAAGTCAAAACCTCCCGTTCGTGTTGTCTACTGTGTCTATGCCACAGTGACCATGGCCCCTGTGGTTCGAATTAAACCTAATGGATGTCAGGCCCTTCTTGCCCACGACGATGCCATAGATGATTTGCAGGCTCACGGTTGGAATACCTTCATCTGAAAATTCGAAGGATATAACTTGGCGGTCGCACATGCCTTTGCTCAAACATTTGATGGGTTCATAGAGAAAGTTGGGGATGTGCAATTGTAGGTCAGAGAGAAATTTATAGCCCGGGCAACAAGACTCCCACAAGAAGGAGAAAAGTGGTTCAAAAATTCTAAATTGGAAAATGTTCCATGGAGCCTGTTCATGGCCTCTCGCAAATCTACTTGCTTCCCTAAAGGTATTCCTATTACCCTCCTAAAACCTCGATGGCATGACCTTATTTTGACTCTGAAACAATTTATAACATGCGAGGGAAGGTATGCTTTGGTATTTTTATACCACATCTGACTATTGATGTTGTTTCTAGGGTTTAAGCTGAACATGCCATTCTACTTGTTAATGAGCCTACATAAGATGTCAAAACACTATAATAAATAGAGCTTGAACCCCATGTCAAGAATATTTCATCATGGGCTTATAAGAATCATGTTGTCATCACACCTATCTCAAATTGGGGACACTTGGGAAAGATTCCTGAGTCGAAATGGTTTTTCCCAACCTGAGGGCACAGTGAACTCACCTTCAACTGTGAACCCCAATTCTGATAACCCCGTGACTGAGAGTCAAGGTTTCGATTCACCTAATGACTTTGAAATTAATGAACCTATTTTTGTTTCTTTGCAAACCCCCCTGGGTAAGAAACCACGATGTATTTTTTCACCCAGAAAATCATTGGAACAGGTAGTGGACATGTTGAAAGAAAGGATTTCTCCTACCCCTACTATTGAACTGAATTAGGGCCCTAGTGGAAAACCTACTATCAAGAAAATTCGTAAGAGTAAGAAACAAGAAAGCTCATATTTGAATTTTATGAACAAGAGATCTGGCCAATTGATATATAGGAGTTTGCGAAATCAAAAACATGATCATTTGAGCTCGATATCTATGATCGAGGTCAATTATCACTGCTCAGACGACGAAATCAATGATTTCCTTGCACTAGAAGATCCAGATAACCAGTGTCTCGGGAACAAAACTATTGGTCAATCTGAGCAATATGAATTTGTCTCTAGACTACCCTCGTTTCTAAAAGGCCAAGAGGGCTTCACTGGCATTAGCCATGACTTGAAACAAGCCATAGGGAAGCATGAAACACCCGTTGATGAATACATTCTACCTCGGCCTGATATAGCACCAGTGCATTGTGACAGTTGTTTAGATTGGGTAGAATGCAATTATAGGGACATGACATTGTTATAGGCATGATTAAAACATCTAGCTGCTCGCAATTCTCTACTTGAATGAGAAAACCAAGAATTGAAAGCATGCACAGAATGAGAAAATAAAAGACCAAAAAGATGCAGTAATATAATTATAAAAAATGCAACCAACTTCAATGCCATCATTAATTCAGAACTGTCCGAC
Source organism: Picea mariana (assembly GCA_032191745.1). NCBI lineage: Eukaryota > Viridiplantae > Streptophyta > Pinopsida > Pinales > Pinaceae > Picea > Picea mariana. Next base: position 23,863 of record JASDQU010309664.1, read on the forward strand.
CCTTCACTATCTAATTTCTAAATGGTAAAAGTCTTTTTTGATTTTATTTCATTTATTCTGTTATGAAAGTCAAAATAGGAAGATTTAGTTTTGATTTTCTTTTTTAATATAAGACTAGCTACAAAATCTCACGATTCTGTAGCCAGTCTATTTCTGAATATTAGTTAGCATTATTTTCTGAATATCAATTTTGTTTTTGTTATCTACAGGAAAATGATAATTATGGTGCTATTTACATGGAGAAACCATCTTGGATCATACACTGTATTGTTTAGTAGTTTCTTTATTTTATTTTGATAAAACTTTGTAATAAATTTTGATAAACCAACTCCTACATGAATGGTTTCATGTTGTGCTATTTTTGTAAAACGATCTATTTTTTGGGGATTGCACTCTATCTTGCATGATAAGAGTTTGTTAATCCAAAACTAGTTTAAATAGTGATCACTGTTAGTAGTGAAGATAACTTTGGCTGGGATACATTATGGACATGTGATTTTGAGAACCGAAATGGAGAAGCTATTCACCATTGTCTTTAGACATGTGTGATGCTTATTCCATTATGTTCTTTCATTGCTTCCATCTTATGAAATATTATTATGTTTGATGCAACTTTAGTCTAGTTATCATATGGTGTTTCATATTATTAAAGTATTTAGATGCTGCCTATAATTTGTTATTCCAATTTACATCTATGATCAATCTGCCATTTGATTATTATCGATTTATTCTAGATATTGAATGATGGATTATATTAATACTTTGAATTGAGTTTCTCTTCATTCTAAGTTATTGATTATCATGAGATCATAAGATTTTTACAGTTATCATTCTGCTGTCATATTCTCACTCCGATACACCAAACATTTTCTTTGAATTTATTTTGGAAATAGTAGTATTGTTCTGTCACATGTTTCCCTCACATGTAGGACAATTAGGAGCTCAAATCACACAGGAAGATAAACTGAGTTTAATCGATTAGTTACAGGTTAGTTTTCTGATTATTTAGTTAAATTATTTATTAATAAAATAAGGATAACATGAATTAGCTTTTGACTGTTTATGTATTCTTATTTCAATTATATTTTCTTAGTATTCATTAGTTTTAGATCTTTAAATATTCAAAAGAAAACAAAAAAATGTATGTGCTTTCTTTATCTCTTTTATAAACACTTTTAAGAACATTCATTTTGCAAGATATCAAGTAAATCTTGAAAGCTGTACATAGACTATTTATAATCATATGCACATATTCATGTTTCTATTTGAACACTTGTAATTATTAAACTTATATTCTTAGTATCATATCTTTTTAGATTAGTTTCATTTATTTTATTATATTTAGGACTTTAGTTGGCCAATGGAGCCATTAAACTCATTGGGTCATTTCATTCCAAACGACTTGGGTTATTTAGACAACCCCGGTCCGAATTTGACCTTCCAGTTGATGGTGTGTCACTTTACGCCCGCCAACATAATTATAAAACTTTTCCATTTTTCTAAGGACTTTGGGCATATGAGGTTTATCACATGACTTTGTGGATAAGATAAGGGAGATTAAGCTTAATAAAAAGAAAGGAATATTTAAAATTTTCAACGGGAATATGATAATAAGGGTAAAAGTGAATGAAGTGATGGGACCAATGAATTTAGATAAGAATTAAGACTAGATATAGGTTTGGGATATTTGCCAATTTTGACTCATGGAGGACATGACTATTTTGGATGATTAGTCAAGTGAAGATTTAAGTGATGGGAACTTGACGGAGATGGTGAAAAAGTTTTAAAATATGAGTGGAAAGATAGCACAAGGACAAGAGGCTTTGGAAAAGTTAATACAAATTATCATGTGATAACAGGGAGGTGATGCTGAGACTCCATTTTTCTATTTCCTATTCCTATTCATAATCCATTTTGACTATTTTTTGCCATCATAGTCCATGAGGGAAACAATATTTTTAGGGAAAACATGTAACTTTTCATAAGTAAAGTCTTGATTATTACTTTTGTATATCACGTGAATTAAGTGATAGAATATATTGTGTGGTTACTTGTGTACACGTTTATTTGCAGAAATGGTCAACATGGTGTAATTTGGAAACAACTGCGAATGATGATGATCCAAAATGGTCAAACAAGGTGCGATTTGAAAGCAACTGCAGATGTTGCAGATATGGTATAGATCAAAATAGAATTGTATTTTGACTGAAACAAGTGCGCAAGACAACATATCATATGTGAACGAGAACGAGAATTATGTATTCATATTGACATTTGATATGAATCCATCTGTTGCAGTTCATGAATTGTGATTTGGGGAAGACAGTTTGATGGACGTGCTATCTTTTAGCACAATGCTAGATTTTTTTACCAGATTGTAGTTAGAAGCTAGAAGTAGAACATGAAATCGATTTGATCGATTCCATATACTTTTCATATTTTTTTGTATAAAACCCTCCTCGCTTTGAAGGGCGTGGTTAACCATTTTATGAAGAATATTATTTCTCCTGTATGTTTTGTGCCAGAATTTAATTAAATAAGATTTCAAGTTTTCTCTTTCAGTTATGGTGTATATCTTGTTGTGTTGATTAAATCTTTTCTTCTGTAAATTTTTGCCAATGTATGGTGGAAGCAGGTAGGTCCCCCTCTTGAAACCAGATACTGTAGTTATTTTCCACAATTAGGTTAGCATAATTCTTAGTTAGTTAATTCTTTCATATCTAGTGCAAAGTGTTTATGTATTTGTGATTTGATCTTTACATTATGGTTTGGTTTTCAATGAGTTCATGGTTGATAGAAATTTGAAGATTGTATTCTGCTTGTTATTGGAAAAATCAGTTCTCCTTCATTGACCAAGTTCACTATCTATTTAATATTTGTGTATGAATAAATCACAAATCTCTCATAACTGGTCTATGATCATTGTCTTAAGTTCATCCTTGTGAGGAAAACTAGGATTATATTCGAGAACAAGTGTGGTATTTCTCTATGTTATGCTTGTTTATTAAATGCAGTTAGATTGAGATTTGAGTGTTGCATATACTTTGCATGATAGTCTATAAGTTTGTACGATCCCTAGTTTGACATTAATGTGGTAAAGTAGCTGCCTTTTAAAGACATCTAAAAAAACCCCAACATTAGTTAAGGTGGAGGGTGAGAAAAAAGAGGACAGTGGCATATATTAATTTTTATTTCTATGGAAAGATTATAGAGGAAGGGTTGATCTAAAGTGTTGTTCTCAAACAAATATACTTCATGTTGAAAAATTACTAACAAACCATAATTAAATTTAAAAATTGGTACCTCCTCAAAATATGTGATTTGGAGTTGGATCCAAAACTTTGTACCATGATTTCACCAAAAGTTGTACCATGCTTTCACTACCTCCTCACCTCCAAACAGTCATATGCCCATTTAATTGAATCCATCATTGTATTGTGACTATTTCTCTATCTCCCATTCACTCTCTCCATCATTGAGAGTGAATGGGTGACAAAGAAATAGTGATAAGACAATGATGGATTGAATGAAAGGGACATATGGCCTTTTGGAGGTGTGGATGTAGTGAAATCATGGTACAACTTTTGGGAGGGTAGGAATTAATTGGAGACACAAAGGAAATGTTGGACAATTGGTTGTCATTGATGTCAACCATTGGAGAGTGATCTTAGATATTGATGTAAACCCATGAATAATTCTGGTATCCCCATCGGTGTGGTTTTGGTACCCAAAGTTGAATGAATAATATGGATATAAAGGACAATGTGAGTGCATGAAATACCCTCATAGATGGATAGTTCTTGTCGTTCTGTTTTCGTTGATATGTGGAATTCCACGTGGTTTCTCATGGTTAGGGAGATATAGCCTTATAAAGTTGGAAGACCATAAGAGTGGACAAGAAGCCCCTAGTTTGTTATAAGCCTTGGTCAAAGGGGTAAAATTTTTATAACAAGAAAACCCTAGAATCCCTAAATTAAGTAGAGGAGTTATCTAGCACAAGTATATAAACACCTCAAGGAGTCATTCCAAAAAACACTCACACACTCACTCATTGATTATATATCTTGTGAACTAGTGATCTTTTGCTAAGGTTGTGATGACATTTTTCTGAGGTAGCAAAGGAAGTTCGAAGGAGAAAGTCTCGGGGTTGTAACAATCCCTAGTTTCTAAGGTATTTGTGGGTTGTAGGTTAGAAGGGCGCAGATGTACCCAGGCTGTAGTGAAGGAAATCACATATATCCGTAGGTTGTAGAAGAGAAGGTCCTGTATCTGTGAAAAGCTAATGAAGGTTTGAGTAGATGTTGGTACCAAGTCCCTAAAGAATGAAGGTTACAAGCCAATATCTTAGAGGTTCAGGTCAACTACAGAGGTATTGGTATGGTTGTATACTTGTTTTGATGGTTACTTCTTGTCATGATATGGCGTATGCTTGAGGCATACTTGGTATGGTTGGTTTCGTATTCATATATGGTATATATTGGTTGCTTGGTAGAGTGAGGATCACTCTTATATCTAGTTCACACATGACATGGTTATTATCTTTGAGTTGATCATATATGATTGAGTCATATTCATGTTGTATGGTGGCAGGTGCATGAGGGGAATGCATTGTCTCCTTGAGATAATACTTCATTGATGATATGGTACATATCTGCATATGGTTGATGATATTGTATATGGAACATGTTGTACATGGTTGATGCTCTAGTTCATGATTCACTATTCATTTTTTATGTATCTTTTGGTTCATGATTGATGTATGAGATAGTATGTATGTTGGAATACACTTGATGCATGGTATGGTACTGGTTTAGTTGGTTGATGAACATATATAGGTTGATGTGATAATGATAGAGACAATGATCGAGACAAAGTGACATTGACAGTGGCAATGATAGTGTAAGTTACAATGGCAGAGTTTGTGATAGCGACATTTGGTCTACATTTATATTATAGGGAGGTTGGATGGGACAAGGACAGGTGGTTGTAGCCACCTTCCAGTTGGAGCCAGAGAACTCAGGGGGTTGTATCCTCCTTCTGGTTGAAGCCAGAGAATTCAGGGAGTTGTAGCTTCCTTTAGGTCGGAGCATGAGAACAGGGGATTGGAGCCTCCTTCCATTTGTACCGTGTATCTATTGTGATGTGATTTTGTTTATGATTATATCGCTGATGATATATTGAATGGTAATGATAAACTACTGAATATTATTGGAGAATAAACTGTGGTTAAAAGTACTACAATTTCTCATTACAAATTCACCCCTCATCTTAGTAATCCAATAGGAAAAGGGTTATGCTTATTTTTCATGGAATTGATTATGACCCAATAGTGAGACTAGCCTACCACAACCTCCTCCCTTAACAAGTGTATATAGTAATTAACTGTTGAACATGTGATCCAGATTATTTTCAGCACGAAATGAGAGCGGAGATATAATAAAGAAATGCACATAGATATCGCAGATATCCAATAATATAACAAAAATGTATCAGATATGCAACCATAAACACATAGATACAATAATACATGATTTATAATAATGAAATAAATGTAC
>JASDQU010309665.1:3358-13649 GCA_032191745.1 Picea mariana
TCAAGAAATTATTTCTTTGCTTGAAACCTCTTTCTCCTTCCCATAGCTAGTTTTCATCAAAGTCGAAATTCTTGCATTTCATTTTCCTCTTGCATGGTTTAAAGAGTCGAGTCGAAACCTCATCAGTTTCATGACCACTCCTTTGAGTAACAACAACCTAAAATCAAGTACTAATTAAAATTATCTAGCAATTTTTCTAGGGCTCTTCAAACCCATCTTAGCTTAGGTGTAGAGATTTGGAATAGGGTTGTCAGAATAACTTTCCAAAGTTGCTAAACAAACATAGATATTTGAGTTAGGGAGTGAAATCAGTTGTTATATCACTGACTTTGGGAATTCCTTCTAACATAAAGGTCAAGCATGAGGTCGCATTGGGGCTGGCAGAATAATCAACCCTACTTTGTTGGTCTTGGTGTAGTGGTTGCACTTATTACGGGAATCACTTAGGAGAAACCCCTCTTTGTGAGGAATCTCTCAAAGTGGTTTCGGGATTAGTTACCCTTCCCTTGCATGTAAACCAAACTATTGATTGTCCCCCCTCTTCTTTGGTATAGTAGGTGGTACCATAGAGGCCATACTATTTTAGACTTCCTACCCAAGGTGACAGCACAAGGAAGGTGGTGTTGTACTTGGGATCGCCATTGGCTAGACTCACTCTGACTCCTTAGAGGGTTGCCCACTGCTCGGTGAGGTAGATTTCACCAGGGTGTAAGTTCATTAAGCAGGTTGTCAACATAACTTTCCCACCCACTGAAACTCAACCCCTTTGCGCATCGATCCTGTGATGTTGGATTCCATCACCAACTAGTGCTTCTTTGTGAGAAGGTTTGTTTGCATGCTTGACTCCTAGATTAACTAGTGTGTGTTGTTTGTTCTCCTTAGTGGGCCTTAGGATTGAGTCTGTGTATAATGGCATTAATTCCAGGGTCTTCCAACCAACATCGTGTCCCATTACCACCACTTGTTGGCATGTGTCATTTGACTCCAAACATGCCCCTATAATGCATATATAGTATACCAATAGTAATAGAGAATACTACAGTTGTGAAAGAGTATCACTATGGTAATAATTATGATTTTACTGTGATACCAATAGGATACTAGTAATGAAGTAGAACCATTGTACTAAGTAGTGTTAAATCTTGATAGAACATAGTTGGATTATTTTATACGAATCTGAGTCCTGGTGTTTCACATTGAGTTACATACCTTGTAAATATTTTTAGTAAGTGGAATACTAGTAATACCATTGATTACGATAGGGTTAACCATTGTAAAGGAAAAGTGATAAGGAAATTTCGTCGTGTATTGGAAATTTGATTCCTTGTCTTTCTTCTTCCACTAGCTATTGATGGTGCACTGAGAGCTAGGGGTGGTGAGGGTGAAAAAAAGGAAAGTTTGTCGTGTATTGGAAAGTTTATTCCTTGTATTGCTTCTTCCACTAGCTATTGATGGTGCACTGAGAGATAGGGGTGGTGAGGGTGAAAAAAAGGCATCCAGATGCGTCTTTGATCCAAGTGTGTCATCAATAGAAGGTTGAGAAATAAACTGGAAGCGATTCCTAACAAAACAACTAGTGGAGGATGCTTGACAACTAGGGTTTACACATCCACTCTCATTAATGGGAATCTCACCCTTTCCCTCTCTTATCATTATTTATTTTTTCTTGGATTTTTACACATTCATATCGTCAATAGAATCTTGCATTAGGGATTTCACTCATGACTTTAGGGCATGCTTCCACTTTCCATTGTATGCTAGCTAAGTCTTATTTCATCATATGTATGACCACTTTGATTTCCTTCAGACAAAATTTGCATATACATTTCCCATAAACCTCTTCACAATGGCTCCATGCAGTGTCTCTCATTTTCCCAGGGGTTATGATAATTTCTCAAACAATGAAAATAAATCTGCAATTTCAAAATTGTCCTTGATTATTCATTAAAATAGAACTCAACAATTTATAGAAATAATGAAGGATTGAAAAAAAAATCACATATCTTCAAATGTACACAATAATTCAATCTAAAATATCCTCCAAGATTGTAGTGTTATGTAGATCATTGATTTGGATTCTTTATCCACCAATATCAACCCACAAACAGTCCTAGATCAACTCCAGGTTCACTTGAATCAACCCTCTTAGCCACAACTTTGATATCTTCAAATTCTCACTAATGATTAACGAGAAGAGTGTTGGGTAAATAGATTGGTAGGCATCATTATATTGCATTGGATTAGGATTAAAAGGGGGGCACATCTTATTTCATTTTTTTTTTGTTTTTATGTGTTCTGTCGATCCACATGTATGACTGGTTTCAATCATCACTGCCCTATTTAAAAAGCACTAGTCCAAATTGATCCCAATTCAATATTTTTCAAGAACTAAAACATTTTGGGCTAACCAATTTGGACTTTAATCTCATTGACTCCAATAACATTGGTGAATGAATCCTATTTGAGTGATTCTATTGATCAACCTTATGGTCTCAAGTATATTCTCTTCAACTTCAAATTAATTATGATCACTATATTTTACAACAGGAGAGGATATATCAATTGTGTCATCTATAGGAGGCAGAATATGAAGAACATTTCATCTTCAAGTGCCCCATCTATTAAGAGATTTGAGGAATATATCATTGTTTATTTTGTGATTAGGGGAGTTCCCTCTCCACTTTCATTTGCTACCCTAACCAAAGGTGTTTTTCTCTTTACATATATGACAGGGTGACTCTAATAAGGAAAGGCTAGCAAGGTTCCTCCAAACCTACCCACTTATGTTGATTACCTCTTTTTTCAATCTACTTCAATGCTTGGAGGCACTAAGAGGAATGCATATCATCTAATGGTCAACATGATAGATACCAAATCTAGGAGACCATGCACAACCTCTCGTTCAGGGATCAATAGCAGAAGCTATTAGTTAAAATAACTTTGGTATAAAAGTGTTTATTCACTAGTCTTGCTTGCAAAATTTCTTCAGAACTAGTTGTATAAGAATTTCTCAGTGTAGTTTGGTGCATATCAATAGTGTGAGGATGAGGCAGACGTAAAAATGCGGTGATGGAATAAATCTAGTGGAAATAAAATCTTAAATACACAAGTTGACTTCATCTCAAAATGGTATGATCGTAGAATACACCATTATATATCTAGTAGTTTGCACTCACAATATTCGTAAAACCAGATTTAAATATTAAAAACTTACAAAATGAAAACTTTAGAATGAGATGAAGAAAAATCAATTTAAGAAAGAGATGAAGTAAATTTAAATATACAACGTTGGTAAATTTACTTGGATTTCATCCGTTTGAATTACAAACTTAAAACTTTGTAAATTTGCGAGTGATTGTCGCCTAAAAGAGGATAAAAATGGGAGTTTATGTGTGAGAGTGTGTTATTTTGTCTTCATTCTACACTGTAATATAATTCGAATATTCATAATCATTCTACTATATATAAATCATGAGATCTATGTGTCGTATGGTAGATATATGACAGTGATCTAATTTTGTGTAAGAAATTGAATACAAGATTATAAAATAGATTATAGAGTGTCTCTTGCCAGAGTTAAATTTCTTTAATCTTTTAAAGTTATTAAATCAAAATAAAAAACATACAAATGTACAAAGAGTCCAAAATTGGGCCTGTAACTTAACCAAAACAGTGTTACATCACTCAATGATGTATTCTTATAGAAATTAAATCAGCAATATCATCCATTCTAGAGGATTTGTTTAATATATCTATAATAGATCCTTTACAATAATCACAAAACATATAGCTAATATCCTTTAAATACCTAGTGGATTAAATCCATTGTAAAATAATTGTAACAAAATAGTGGGCATGATCACTTTATTGATTATCCAGTTCTTTGACCACAAATCTACAGTCACCTAGTTTGTTCACATTTTTATTCGTATTATATTTTTTATCTTGATATGTAAATAAACCTATCTTTGTCAAAGGACTCACCGAAAACATGTCATCAATTCAAGGAAATTAATCCCAACTTCATCTCTTACCTTCTTCATCAATTCAAGGGAATTAATCCCAACTTCATCAATTCAAGGGAATTAATCCCAACTTTAGAAGGGAATGTATATAAACTTGCATTATTAGTTAAATGGCCATTGACCTTGTCAATGCTTGGGTTCTTCTTAGAAGCACCATAAAACTGAATTCTAACAAAATATGGTAGAATGATGTCAATAATGGTAAGGAGCACTAGGTTTCAGAGGGGCCATTTCAGGTTTACATCCGAAAGGGATGAACATACCCAAGAAAAAGAACATATGAAACATTGTGTGTTGTATCATATATTATTCGACATCGCCTCTTTAGGGGACGTTTACATCAACATTGTCAACTAAGTACTAAATCTCAAGCAAGTTATTTCCATACTAGGAATTTCATGATCAAAATCAATTATTTTCTTTATAAATAAATAGTTCTTAAAAATAATATTGGCAAAGAACTTTAAAGTATACAAACATGGAATCATTGGGGGCATCAATGGGGGGAAAACCCCACACAATTCCTTCCAACAATACAGTGATCTAATATCAAGCATGGGCATCTTGTCCACTGTCGATAATGGACAAGGTTATTCAAGGGGATAGTCCACAAGTAAACCTCCCCATCCTTCATCATGCATAATGTAACGATATTCCCTTAGCTAGCAACCATGTAACAAAGAGATATGACTTAAAGAAAAAATATCAAGCTAGCAACCTCCTATGAGAACAAAATATCAGGCTTAAAGAAAAAATAGTTCTACAAATGAGTATGTCAAGTGTCTCCCAAGATGCCTCGCACATTCAATGATGTAAGTTTGAAATTCATGGGCATATTTCATCAAGTGCCTACTTGAGGATTTCAAAGTTTTTGGGCATATCCACATTGCTTATCATGAAAATTTTACCAAGAGTGTTGGGGGTAAGGTCAAAAGGTAACCCACAAACCATAAAGAGAATTTCAATCATTGGATCTCCTTCCTAAACATTGTATGTGTTAGCTTTAGTGATAACTTTAGACTATAAACAATCTCATATACAATTAAGAAGCATAATTAAGGAGATTTAGCATAATTTCTTGGTCCTAAAGAGAATTTACATTTTTTTCTTCTTCAATGGTTTTCTTAGTGGGCCTTTCACTCTCAGTAAACTTGAGAGTAAAAGCATGCTCATTATTTCTTCATGTTTCTATGGTTATCTTGTCATTTGTCTAGAAATTTGGCTTGTCCTTGAGGGCCTGTCTAAAATCTCAAGAAATGAGGAAACAAAGGTATCTGACCCCTTTTTCTTTCTTGCTTCTTCAACAACCAAAAAGAGTTGAGTTCTCAATTGACTAGTTGCAAGCATTCTCCTTTGTTTCTGTACTTTCTCATTCCTCCTCCTTTTCGTCTTCCTATGTCCATCTCCTCCATTACTTGTCTATGTCAAATTTTGTTGGCCCTCTTACATACCTTGTCACTCAAAATTAACATAAAACTAAGTTTGAAATATAGGACCTTTGATAGAAAACAAAAAAATAACTTCTTTAATCGCTTAGCAGAGTTCCAATGCGGTTAAGTCAATTACGAGAGGTAATGATTTCATTGTATCATTTTAGATATATCACTATATTAATACAATCCTGGCTAACTATATATCTGATTTGATTGACTAAAGGTACAACCAAACATGTACCTATCAGATATGTCTTCCTCGAGTGAGGGAAGCTCAGGACAAATAGAGGTAAATGTGACTGCATCTAGTAGATATGATACACGAATAAGGACTAGAGGTGAAAAGATCAGAAGAAAATTTCATAGACACATGGAGTTTTTTCTTGTCGAAGGAGGATCATGCTCTTATGATGATGAGAGCATAGGAGACATAGAGGTGCCACTCATGTATAAGAATCGAGTGAAACAATGGGTACCTAAGGAACTACCTCCATTAGACACTAAATTCATTGTCAACATTAGGACGTATCGAATTGCACCATCCTCCTTGCATGGCCTGGGGATATTTTTCGTGGATGGAATAATTGTAAAATACAATACAATAACTGAATTTATGAACTATGTCAGACCGTGTTACAATTATAACCATTGGATGTGGTTGGTCTGATACATGCGAAGTATGCAAAGATATGCACTCACCACAAATTATATACAACTAATAAACAACGATAAAAATAAAGGAGCGACTATCTATATTGATGGAAGGCCTAAATCTTCTGGAAATATCGTAAGGTTTATAAACAACGCATGAGCCAAAACAAAAAACAAGCAACCGAATTGCATATATGAGGGACGCGAAGGCAATCGGGTAGTTGTGTGCGCAATAAAAAAGATAGCTCCCGAGGAAGAGTTATTATTGGATTACCATTTGAATTGAATAGAAACATCGACTAATAGTGTGCAAGTAATTATGCAACACCTCTTTAAGAAACCTCTACTTATTGCATTATATTTTTTGTATCTTTAACAATGTTTTAATTATTTCATGGTCCCAATTTTATAATAATGTGGGAGGTTGATCATGGAAAAGTTCCAGCCGTAGAACATGTAAACAATTAGCAATTTCGATTTACACTTAATGCAAATTTTATTTGTGTGGCAATCAATTTTTTGTTATCGTTAACAATTTTTTAAAAGTTTTGGGGTTCTAATTATATTATAATGTGGCAGGATGATCGTGGAAAATGGGTAGCCGCAGATTTTGATTTTACGTGAATTTAATTATTTGTTTGTATAATTTAATTTGTGTGACAATTAGTTATTTAATTTGTTTATATAACTTAAATAACATTGATTTTGTTGAAATATGTAGTATGTAGGCCATGATGATCATGATTCCCCCGACGAGGAGGATTTGTATTCATCCTTTGATCCAATGGTAATGATTAAAAAGATTATCATTAAAACAAACACAAAACTTTCTCACTTGTTAGACCGTGCAGATCAAACTCCTGACATTGTAGAAAGGACCAATCTGGTTATGACACAACTTAGGACATATCAAGTAATAACCATAATTTAAAGTGATTTTTTTTATGTGTTGATAAGTTCAATTATGATAGTTTTCTTTTTAACTTTTACACTATCTAACGAAAAAACATTTTCTTTCTTATATAGAGATATTTGGAGTCCTCTTAGCTCAGTGTCAGTAGTAGTGGCATTGTAGAGATGCCACAGAGTCATGACGTGGGCCGCCATATAGCTACTAGATTGTTTACTTCTCCATCTTCCACACCTTTAGATGGGAACCATGGAACGCACTGCTAGGCATCCACACAATGACCAGGCTCTAGAGGTGGTGACATAGATGAGGTTGATGATGTGGTTGATATGGGTGCATTTCCTGGGGCTAGATGTGTGACCAGCGCAGGGACCCTTTCGTGCACATTTTTTGTCGACGATAACAAACTTCCATTAAAACAAATAACACTCCCAGGTATTTTTTCATATTTTAACTATTTCATGTTGTTCATTTCAAACATAAATCATCTAGATTATTATTTTTAAATTAATGATCATATCTTTTTGCGTGTATGAAACAACCATTTTTATAGGTACCTAGAGAGAAAGGCCTTGCTAATTTTTGGGATAACCGTATGCACAAGATAGAATTTCTAGAATTCCAACCTCAAATAATAACTTTTTGATTATCTTGAAGGCCTCTTTCAAGTAGAGACCTTCAATAAAAAGTGATTGCCTCTATAGCGGGTGAACATTTAAAATATATGTAGGATGTGTACAGACGAAACTTGGTAGTCAAACCTAGGTATGAGAACCCTCCCCCAATTCCAAAGAGGGAGTGGAAGGCTCTCATTGATGATGCAAAAGAAAATAAATTGAGAAAAACAGGAGAACAAATAACTGGTACCCCAAGGTAAATTACAATATTTTGAATTCAATACCTTTAATTTTTTTTAGATCTAAATAAAAGTGTGGTACATAACATACTTGAAACTTTTGATGATAGGTTTCCTGGCATTTCGAAGGAAACCATAACAAGGATTTCCAAACATGGCCAGTGATCTAAAAATAGAAGGCTGACTTGGTATGCTATGCAAGCACCCTCTACTTCATTAAAATAAACTTTACAGGACCTTGCTTCATGTGTTAAAATATGCAAGATGAATTATGTGCCAAGTTTATGCTTCTTCTTTTAAATGTTCATGTGTGAGGATATGTTATTTTAAATGGTTAAACATGTACTTTAAATAAATACACAACAACATAACTTGCAGCAAATAAACCATCAAACTCACAACAAGAACAACATGATAAAGGTGTTCACCCCTCTCTCGGCTACATCTCCTTGAGCCACCATTAATGGACTTGGCTCTCTGGGATTAATTTGTCAAAAATTATTTTACAAGCTGCTAATCAACTCCAATGGAAATTTTGGATGTACTATTGGGATCAGAATACATAAAAACCCCAAAAATGACTAATAAAACTCTGAAAACGGATCATGGCTCATCCGGACATTACCTCTTCTACATGTGGCCTTAAGCTTCCCTGAGCTTCTCTTTGGAAAAAACACCTGTAAAAGTCCTCAAATGGATCTGAAACCTATCCCAAAGTGTTCAAAGCATATTAATTAGTCAAAAATGATTATTCAATCACAGAAAACAAACATAGGCTCATCTGAGCAAGACCGCAAACAATGAGGGCTTCAAGCTCCCTAGAGCTTCCTGAAACTTTAATGGTTAAAAACCTACAAAAAAAGTCTTTAAATGGCTGTGAAAATAGTGCCAATGGATTCAGAACATCCAAAAACGCCTAGCTGGGCTTTTACAGCACCTCATTCGGCCAAAAAATGAAGAAGATAGGCCTCCTCACATTCTCTTCCTTCAAACTTGTTGTCTCTGGTTCGCCAGAACGCACCTCTGGGCTCTCAACCAATAACACACTCCAAAATGTGTGCTTAAACCCAGCACCGAGCGCAACCACATAACTATGAAAACTGTAGAACGGTTAGGGCGCGCCCAGCCCCTAACCGCCAAAACCACGGTCACAAGGTCACCATGTGACCACGCGCAAAATAAGAAAAGGACTAGATTACAATGACGAATGGATAACCAACAAGTGTTGGCGTATGGTTGGTGGGAAAAATCATTTGAAACAAACCAAATCCCTGCGCAAATGAACTGTCAGTCATATGCTATTGTGTATGTGACTGGGGCTAGCTCCGTTTATAATATGGTCATATGGTAGGTGCATTGAAACCGGGGGCTAACTCCGTTTGTAATACCAATTCCTGCGTGCACAATATATTAACCAGTGGTCACATATAAACCAATACACAAGACCACGGGCTGGGGGCTAGGGGCTAAGCCCCAACCCGACCCCCCGCCAACTTAACATTAACACAAATTTAAATAAATTAAAACCGTTCTATAGTAAGATCTACTATAGTGGCGCGTTGGCAGCACGGACTTTGCAAAGGCTTTACATTGTGAAAGGATGTCCGGGGTTCGAATCCCACGAACTCCATAAAATTTTGAACAATCAACCAATTATAATGGTGCCATGTGGCAGCCCATGACTGGGCCATGTGGCACCAAAACATTTATCCAGATGATGCCACATGTCGAAACATGATTCGTCCAACTGTCAGCCAATCCAAAACTACCATGTCAGCATATGCCAACTCAGCTCTGCCATGTCAGCATACGACCTCTGCAACGTCAACCTGTAGAGACTGCACAGTCAGCGTCCCTTTTTTTACCTGTTTGACGATTCGAACAAATCGTGATATCTCTCGCTCCCGACATCTGTTTGAACCCAAATGAGTTGTGTTGGGTTCCTGATGATGAGGGCTACGCTCTTGTTCATTTTGAGACAATTCCGAGAATGTTGATTTTTGAGCTAAAATTTGACCCTTGGTCCAGATTTTGATCACACCTTCCCACTGAAAGGCTTTTGGACCCACAAAAGCTTATGATCATTTGTTTGAGATTCAATACTCTTCTACTTTCAAATTCTATCAACTGATTCTACTTGAAAATTCTTTTCGACAATCACCTGGATACTATGACATGCCTTACACTACAACTGGCTATGTCCCTTAACCACTGTTCTCTGGCTGCTGCTGACCCACTGTTCTCTTTGTGCTTCGAAGACTGCCAACCTTCACACTGAAAATCAAGTCCCTCTTGTGAACTCTTTGGTGTCAACACAATCCGCTCTCCAATGGCTGCAAAAACTTTCCTGCGACATCTTGTCACAAGCCAAGAAAACCATCAATCTTGAAAACAAATTTATACAAGACTGAAAATG
>JASDQU010309665.1:13749-24043 GCA_032191745.1 Picea mariana
TATATATATATATATTGCAGGACTGCTGAGAGGGGATATGATGAAAAACAAAAGAGACCACGATGGTTGAAGAAAGGCGGTGGAAGGCACTTGGAAAGGTGGCGTTAACTTCCACCGAAAACCAATACTGTATTTGGTCTTCACTGGCCTGGAGAACCAAGAGCGGCTCGCTGGTCCAAAATAATTTCCTCGCAGGTTGGTAGGTAGATGGCTCCTCAGGAATTAATGAGGGATGGGAGAAGTGAACTACCCATCCATAGGAGCCTCGGGCCTGAGCACCGCGAGGGAAATTGCACCACACGCAACCTCGCAAGAGGAAAATGCGTGAGGAAGGAGCGAGAAGGGGGCAGATGTGAGGGAAGGAAAAAAAACTATGAAGATATGAAAAATGAGTGATAGCAGAGAAGGGGGAGAGTAACCCTCATTCTCGGTCACTGGAAAACCAAGATACAGACTCGTAGCATCGTGGTCTCAGCTTGGGGGTGGCTAGTGGTAAATTCGTTGGGAGTCGATGAGCCTACGGTTGGGTGGAAACGAGCACCCCTCTCAGCAGTTGCACTCATTTCTGGTGTTATTTCTGATAAGTATTTTACATCTTGCACCTTGAAAATTCATATGCTGACATATATGCTCATAGTCTGTGCAGTTTTATAAATGGTCTGAGTATAAGACTGCCTGTGTAGTGTTGTAGTGTTTTTGATTCTGAAATGGTGGTTGTATGCTTATAATGGAAGGGCCACATATGGCTTATGTCTATAAATAGATTTATATGTATATACGCACATTGAATCAATTCAGAATTCAAGCCGTTTCTCGGAAAACATATACCCTTATCCATCTTGGGTGATACCCTAGATAAATCTCCCCATAGAGTCACCCTTTTCGAGAAGCTTAGAAGAGGTAGCGATTTGTGTGGAAAGACTCCGCAGAGGTGCATAATCCCTTGAGGATTCGAAGAATAAGTATTGATCAATGGATGAGATCCTGTCGGGATATCTACGGTCATTCACGATCGTTAGATCGAAGGAATAAACAAGGGCATTAAATGCCTTAACCCCTTTTCCTTTATCTTCGCGAGTAGCGAAGAAATTGGGATCGTAGATCCCTAAGGTCCGTGAAAGAATCTGGACTGTGAATTCGTGTCCAGGCAGCTTAGGAACGGTGCAATGGAGAGATAGGTCTGAGCCGTCAGATCTTGGTCTAAACAACCGACAACCATTGGATCTGTTGAGAATTACACGAGGTTTAAACCTCATGCGAAGAGTAGCAGAGAGAGAGTTCCGAGAAGGAGATTGTATCAGGATATCGGCGTTCGGGAGCTCGGGGATCCGGAGGACGAGAGTCTGAGTACTCGACCTCAGAAATCGCGACAAGGCGAAACAGATTTGAGCTTCCCGTCTGCAGAAGGACACGTGTCGCGAGATCCTCCCTATCTAGGATTCAGACATCGGGAGTCAGAAGAGGAAGTCTCTTGACCTCACGAATGGCGAAGTCGCGAGAGGATCCTGGACCGTAGATCCCAAGGACCCATCGGATCCCTATAAGTCATTGATCAAATCCTTTACTTAGGTAGAAGAGTGAACTTGACTATGTCCCAAAAGTCCCAAAGACATCGGGATCGTCCATGTTGGAGGACAGGTGGCAGAAATCTGCCCATTTCGCGTATCGAGGATTTGTAAGCTTGAAGGTGGAAGACCCAACTCTTGGAGTCACAAAGTCCCGAGTCGCGAGATCGTGATGTGATCTGGGCCGTTAATCAAAGAGGACAGGTGGTGGAGGTCTGTCCATTTCGCATATCGGGGATTCATAAGTTTAAAGGTAGAAGACTCAGCTCTTGGGGTCACAAAGTCTTGAGTTGCGAGATTGCGATAGGATCTGGGCCATTGATCAAAGAGGAAGGACAAATGTGGGATCTGGCATCTCGATACATCGCGTATCGGGAGTTCATGAGTTCGGAGGTTGAAAGGAATTGTTTATGACTTCCCGAGTAGCGAAGTGCCGAGAGCCAAGCACAAGAGAACACATGGCAGAATTTCCTGGTGGGGCCGCGTGATTGACGGGTGGACACGAGTCGCCTGGAGAAGGGAGTCAACGTTCTGTTGACTTCYTGCGTCTCGGGGATTCACGGGATAAGAGCCTGAGAGCTCAACCCTTGGACTTGTGAAGTCCCGAGTAGTGAGAACGCGAGAAGGATAATAAATATCGCTTCTCGAGGGTTCGTGAAGGAGAGGTGCCAAGATTTGACGCTACAACTCGCGAAGTGGCGAAGTTGTGAGAAGTGAAAAGAGGAAGTCAACTATTGCTGACTTTCACATCTCAGGATTTTGGAGAAGAAGAGCACGAGAGCTCGACACTTCAACCTACGAGGTTGCGAGTAGCGAAAAGTGTCAAAGAGAAGTCCCGAAGGAATCTAGACCGTCCATCAAGGGAGACATGTTGTGAGCTGTCAGAGCTCAGGGAAAGTTCTGAAGTCCTATGGACTATTGGATCCACACTATCAAGGACTGTTAATCTCCTACACGGATACCCATGGCAAAGTTCGGAGATTTGCATGACATGAGTTTTTGGGATCGTTGCATCTCAAACCCCCGGGCACTGAAATCCCGAAAGGATCCAAACCGTCGGATCAGGGGAGGTGTACAGCCGTTGATCTCCTTTGGAGGGAAACTTGGGAGACTTCATGAATTTCAGGCATTTGAATGGGAAAGGAAGAAGTCATGCATCGTGATTTCCCGAATCGTGAAGGGCTGGTAAGGTCTCTGCCAATTTAAGCGCGGGGTCACGGAATGTGGTTTACGAGGACAAGACCCAAGTAGGGATCTTGTACTCGCTAGCCCTATCAGGGTCCGACGTTTCGCTGTGTCGGGGTTTGCAGAGTCGAAAGACTTGACACTCTGGTAGTGCTGAGCCACAAAGAGCGAAAGGATGCCATACTTGTTCGGTCTACGGTCATGACCCATGATCACAGGGAGGTAAATAGGGAAGAACTAGCCTACGCTAGGCCCCCGTAGGACTTCAGGGATTCTGTCCCTTGAGGAAAAGAAAAAAATTTATTATGTCGTAGTGGGTGTGTGACAAGACTCCACTGGTTGACATCACACTGTACAGACAACTAGTGGGGAGCTTGTTGTATCTCACACACTCTAGGCCAGACCTCTCCTATGTAGTTGGTGTAGTTTCCAGGTTCATGCAGGAGCCACATGAGCTACAATGGAAGGCTTCAAAGCATATCCTTCGATATGTATAGGGAACCATCACCTTTGGGATTCATTATGCGACAGACTCTACATTATATCTCATCGGGTTTACTAATTCTGACTAGGTTGGCGATAGCACTGATCACAAGTCCACATCTGGTTACTCACCCAGTCTTGGTTTCAGGCCTATCTGTTGGTCGAGAAAGAAGCAAGCCTCCATTTCTCTATCTTCAGCCAAGGAAGAGTTCAAAGGGGTATTTAACATAACCATTCAGGCTATGTGGCTACAACATTTTCTCACTAACTTGGGAATTCAATTTCATCGGTTGATCGTCATTTGGTGTGACAACCAGAGCACTCTGAAGTTCTACAAAGATCCATTTTAGAGGAACCGATGAAGCACACCGAGATCCACATGCACTACGTTTGATACTTAGTACATGAGGGGATCATCAACTTACAGTTCTGTCCTTCAGCAGAATAGACGACGGACATATTCACCAAGACCTTCACTGAGCAGAAGTTTCATTCTCCGTGAAGTCGTCTTGGAGTGAAGGACGCATTTGCCTAGCAACTGTAGTTCTTGTTTTTACATACATTGTAATTGAGGTGGGGTTTTTCCCATGAGGTTTTCCCTCTTTCCTCACTTTATTTTAGTGTATGTTTTTGTATTTGGGTACCTAACATGGCCTGGTTGCCGAGACTCATTCTTTATTTTCACCATAGTGATGTTCAAGGGGGGTGTTGGAGTTACTTCACACACACCTAGGATTTATTTTTCCTAAGGTTTTTCCTTGTTTATTAGTCATAATTAGTCATTATCCAGTCTCCTATATTTTAGGGAAGAATATTCCACCCGGAGAATATTCTCTTTCAATTGAAACTTCAATTTGACTAGTTGAGTTGAGTTTAGATGTTGCATTGGTTTTGTCACCATGCAACATTGGGATCATCACCAGATAATACGCACTTACCTTGGGATCATCACCAGAATAGCACATTACCCTTGATTCCCTGAGTTAACTCCTCACTACTCTCTGTTCAGTTAGTTAACTAAAGACTAGTTGACTAGTTAACTCAATTAGGTGGCAGTTCACTCCCATAACTGCCTGAGAGACTAGAATAGGTAGAAGTTCACTCTCGTAACTACCAGTGTGTGTCTAGATCACTCTAGATCACCATTATGGCGCATTGGTTCTCCTCCAATGCACACTCATTGAGTTATACAAAGTATATCATGTGTAAATTATTCATTATTCAAACGGTTAATGAGAATTCTTCTATTCTTTCTCTCCTTCTTCTTCTTCTTTCTCAATTTCTCTCTACAAATGTGTGTATTATTGTTTAGCTAGATATATTATGTGCAGGTTGAACACATTTACACCTGGAACAAGAACAATTGCAACATATATATAGTGATTTCCAAGTACCATTATGCAATATAAACCTCAATAAACAATAGACAATGAAAATTGATCAATGTTTGTACAAAATTGCAGTAAGATAGCAGTCTACATCAACAATAATGATTTTTTAACAAGATAAAGTTAGAGAGATCGGAATTGTCTGAAATGACAAGGAAAATTTAGCATACATTCAATAGATCAATATCCAAGTATCCCAAACCATTTTTGAATATGTTATCTAGTTGTTAGAGTGAAGTATGCATCAAAATGAAGCAAATTATAAGGTTGTAGAAAATATTTGCAACAAAAACACTAAAATTAGTAGATTAGTCTAAGTTAAAGTTAGAAGAAGTTAGTGGAAGCCTTAGAAAAGAAATATTTGTGAGTTTGATCAAATTCCTTCACAAGAGAAATTAAAATAGTGCCCTTTGGGCTATGGAGTCTTTTATAACAACAATGCAATATGTTTGGATAATGATGATAGTAATATCTAAGAGATACGGTTTGAAAGATAGGGTGCTAGCACATTAGGGCCCTAGATTTCAAACCTTGAAAAGAAGAAGTTGCTAGAGAGCAAGCACTTTTGGGCTCTAGCAACTCTTTCTTCTTTCTTAGATTTTTTTCTTATGTCAACAACAAGAATCTAGAGTGACACTCCTAAAGTGATAACACTTTAGGGATTTAGGAGCTCAATCTAGGTACGGTTTCCTTCACCAATTTATGAATGGAATATCCTTTTGAGAGGAGGAAGAACTTATGCACCTCTCTTAGGGTTTAAACAAGCAATATACCTTCAATATAAACAAGTAAAATTCAACATAAATATCCTAACACATGAATTGAAATTGCAAATTTCACTTATTTCACCAATATTAACCAAGAAAAAACCCTAATTTGCAGAAAATTCCACCAAAAGTCAACAAGAGACATCCAATAATTGTCCTCCAAACACTAGTGCATGAGTGAAAGAGACCGAGAAGCTCCAAGATAGCAAAAATTTCAGTTCAAGTCCTCTTGTGTGAGAGGAAAATGTTATGAAAAAATCAAATGGTGGATAACCATATTTATATGGGAAATCCTAGCCACCAAAAGACTATCGAAAAGTTGTGTCTCTTTACAAGAGGGCCGACTTGTCAATTATCCCTTTCAAGTTTACAAAATTTAAATTTTTACACAAGATAAACCCTAAAAGGGTGACATCATCCCTTCTTAGGGTGACGTTGAGTTCCAAGGGTTGAAATTTGGGCTCAAAATGTGCAATGTTAGGCCTCTGAAGGCCATACATAATGCCAACTTGTGCCAAAATTCCATGCCAAGTGTCAAACCATCACCTCCATAAAACTCTAGACTTCTAGATGATGTCATGGGATAGTAGGATGACATCTAGGCATCCAAAGGCCATCGTCCAAGTGGGGAGAGGTGGAGTCTCAATGTCTAGTCATGCCAAAGGGATTCCAAATAAAACGACCTCCTTCTTCAAGGTGCAAAAGTTCATCACAAAATGTTCCCTAGATGTGGGGTCTAGCATCCATCCTTGGGCTCCAAATCCCTCATCAAGGTCCAAACTAAGTCATCTCCTCACAAATACTTGTTCATCGGGAAAGGTCCTACAAAGACAAACAAATGCACCCTCCAAGGGTCCACAAGTCATAGGAATCATGCCAAGTAAGCCATATCTAATACAAGAATAGGCTTCGTGTCCTCCTATGTTTTCGAGTACTTCGTCCATGAATGGTGTGGGGAATGGGTCATGTAAGCAGATGTCGTTCAACTTCCTTAGGTCGGCACATATCTTGATCCCTCTTCCCTGTTTCTTGTCCTGTACTACCATCAGGCTTATCCATTCCGATTCTTTGACAGATTCGATGATGCCATCCTTGAGCATCCTGTCGATCTCATCTTTGAATTTTTGTTTGTAGATGGGGTTCAGTCTGTATGGTCGTTGTTTAATGGGTCTCGCATCAGGTCTGAGTGGTATCTTCATTTCTCCTAATTCTCCATCTATTCCTTTCATCTCTATAAAGGTTGTGGGAAAAAGGTCGTTGTATTCACGCAACAATTCTGTGATTCTTTCTAGTGTCTATTCGTGCCAATAATCTCCAATGTTGGCCATTTTGGGTTGCTCGACGGTCCCTATGTTAACCTTCTTGATCTTTATTGGCACTGAGATGACCTCTGACTCTAAGGGTGGTCCTTCCACCTCTCTTTCGCCTTCGACTTCTTCGATCTTAATATCGCATGGATCATCTTCATCTGGTGCTTCTTCCTTTACCTGGTAGCATGACAACAGTTCCTTGATTGTCTGCTTATTCTGCTGTTGTACCTCTGTGATAACTTCCACTTCTGATTCTGTAATGAATATGACATCTCTAATCCATTTCAAGGCTATGCCTATGTTGGGGTTCTCATGCTCGAATGAGAAAGTGGCTGTAAAGTTCTGTTGGAGTGTCGTCCATGTCTTGGTTCCTTTTCACATTTCCTGGTCTATATACCAATTCGTTGGTATGACTTCTAAAGTATGACTGAAGTGGTGAGGCCATTCTTCTGGTGGCATCATTTTCCATAGTGTTTTACATGCCTCCAAGTGTTTTGTTGGCCTTCCTAGTCCCTCATATTTTTGTCAGTTGTTCCATATCTGTTCTGGGCCGAATCTTATTCGCAGTAATTGTTTGCATTGGTACCAATCTATGATAGTCTCTTTGTGCATACCCCACCATCTTGCGGGTGTAGACTTTAGTGCTAAACCTAGTGCTAACAGTCTCTGATTCTATAAGACTTCATCTTCGTATTGTGTCAAGAAAGTTTCCAAATCATTTAGTCCGTGAAAACTGGGTGGTTCTCTGATTTCTGTGCCAAGCCATCTTACTGCGTGGTCTATTCTTGCACACCTTCTTGTGGATACTTTGTGTAGTCTTTGCTACCAGTTTTCTAACCCAGTATCTGAGTCTGTTGTGCATGAAGTAATGCTCTGCCAAATGAGTATCCCATCTGCAGTTGGGTTTATCTAGTTCGCATCGCACGCAATTGTTCTGTGCAATTGGCCGATTTTGTCTAGATCCAGGAAAGTGGGTTCTATGAACCTCTCGCCTTCTGATGGGTCGAGGGGGGATATAACCTTGTAGTCTCCTGACTCAAATGTTAGTTTTCTGGTTTTCAAGTTAATTATGGCCTGGTTGTCGAACACCCAATCGAGACCAAGTAGCATTGGGTAAGGTGTTGTACCATCTACTATTTCAATGACTTCAAAGTCTGCCTTGGTGCACACCCCATCCAGATCTATGATTACTTCTTTCAGTCTACCTATTGGTAGGACTCTATGTTGGTTTGCTAGCTTTAATTGGACAGTTGAGTATCCCATTGTAGGTTCTCCCATGCATTGCCATGTGGTTTTGGGTAGTACTTTCACTTTGGACCCTAGATCTAGTATAATATCGCCCATGTTGAAATCCCCAATATTAGCATTGGTTCTAAATTTTCTACTTGTTCTTCTTCTTGTGTGTAGGTGGTTGACAGTTTTCAGTTCTGGCTTCTGTTCCGTCTTGCTGCTACATTTCTCTAGGATGTTTTGCAATACTTTGATAGATAAAGGATCACTTAACATTTTGATGCATGATTGCAAAAAGTATTTGATAGTACTTACTTGTTCCTTAGGTTGTCTTTTGTTGGTATGGTCCAGTGATGGCGGCATGTCATATTCCATAGATTCTTTGTTCTGCTGTGTAGTCAACACTGTGTCCTCCTGCTGGAATTCTTGTCGGGCTTCTGTAAAGATCTCCTTTTCCTTTTGTACATCGAACTGCTTATTGGGATTGGGGTTCTTCTTTACCCATTGGGTCTGCGTTGGGTCCTGTCAAACTGTGCTATTTCCTGTTTTCGTTCCTCCTCGAGTGACTATGTTAATGTTCCGTTCATCATCCCTTGCTTCGACTAAAATCCATTGAACATTCTGCTTATTTTGGTTCCTTTTTTCCTGGATCTTTACTAGTAGTGTCGGACATTCCTCTGTATCATGGTTCGAAGTGCGACAATACATATAGGTTGTTGGTGGCAGTGAACATTCCCATGCATAATGTCCTAGTTGCTGACAATTGTGACATGTGACTGGTCCTCTTCCACGTTCGAAACCTCCTCTGGCTCGTCCTTCTCCTCAATAAGATGCACCATCACCTCGTGGCACGTTATATTGTGGTCCCTGATTATACTACGCGGTATTGTACTGGTGTTGTGCTGGGTTGTACTACGACTGCGTGCTATTATAAGGTTGCTGTGCGGTATTATATTACTGCTGCGCAATGTTGTTTGGTGATGGGGCTTGAGTGAACTGTGGTGCTGCCTGCCCAGTCATCATTTCTGCCTATACCCTATATGCATCTGAGGTTCTTTCCCGCATCAGCTCCATAGTTCGACAGTCTTTGTCGTCGTGGCCCACTAACTTGCAAAATGTGCAATATGATTTCATTGGGACTGTTTGATATTTCTGCATCAGCGTGCAATGGTAGGGTTCGTGACCCAGTTTCTAGAAAATTTCACACCATAGTCCCCCCTGTGGCAGCGGGTTTGGCATGCCGGTTTCCATATACTGCGCGAACGTTAGACATTCATTTTTGTGGTGTCCTTCTATCCTGCACATGGTACACCAAACGACTTCTCATTTGTCCTTGTTCTTATTCTGGTTTAGCTGAAATGTTAAGTTCTTCAGATCCTCTTTCAGTTCTTCGATAGTCGGGTCCATCTGCTGGTATTGATTCTCTTCCAATTGTAAGGCTTCCTGCAGAGCCTCTGCTTGTGTCTGAAACTTATGTTGTCGTAGTGGATATTTTAAGTGTGGGAGTAGTGAGTTGAAAATCATGTGTTGATGTTGCATCTCGGTCATAAGGTATTTTAAATTTCCTTTTAATCACTTGAATCTCTGATCAATCTCCGATACCGATTCTCCTGGTTTCTGTCTTATCTCAATCATCTCGTTCATATACTGATCCTCTGAGCTCGACTTCTGGAACTCATTAATTAGTATTTTATTAATGTCGTCTAGTGTCCTTGTCATCCCAAGAACACTATTTGTGTCTAGACTCATGTACCAGTCTAGTGTGCGGTCTCTTAGCGTGATCACTAGCTGCGCGAGTTTGGTATTGTCATCAATGATCTTCTTTGCTTCCCAGATCTTGGCGCAAATGAATAGATGCTTCTTAGGGTCTTCTGCTGCTTCTCCTCGAAACTATGGTAATCTGATAGTAGGGTCGTGTCCTGCCATTCTTAGTACTGAGCTACTTTCTACTCCACACGATGTGGATACTTGACTAATATTACATGAACCGGCTCCTCCAGTTGTGGCTCCTTGTGTAGATGTGATTCTTGCTGTCGGACTTCCTCCAAACTTTGGTTGCCTAAATGGTGGTGTTCTCTAGGGTGTATTGGTCGCACATGGGTTTATGGGTTCCACACTGACATTGATACGAAAGGGGTGGATATCTTCTCTTTCTGTTCTTGGCTCTGTTGTTTTCCTCTCGTAGGTGGTGTGCAGGATTTCCTCAATCTGCTCCATAGCCTGGAGATCCTCTACCTCTTTCTCATTGCTTTCCAAGCCCTCCCTTTTGGCTATGGCTCTCTTCTTGGTGTTTATCTTATATTGGTAGGGTGCTCCACTATGCGTCGTTCCTAATGACGCCAAGATCCACTTGAGATGGTCGTCAT